>CAWVNZ010001581.1:0-156575 GCA_963930735.1 Dioctria linearis | reverse complement strand
TAAAATTTGCGACAGTTGAAAATTATTTTGTGAGAAATTTACTATAGAAAAGGCAATCCCTGGCGCCTTTAAAATTTGCGACAGTTGAAAATTATTTTGTGAGAAATTTACTATAGAAAAGGCAATCCCTGGCGCACTTAAAATTTGCGATAGTAAAAAATTATTTTTTGAATAATTTACTATAGAAAAGGCAATCCCTGGCGCCATTAAAATTTGCGATAGTAAAAAATTATTTTTTGAATAATTTACTATAGAAAAGGCAATCCCTGGCGTAATTAAAATTTGCGACAGTAGAAAATTATTTTTTGAATTATTTACTGTGGAAAAGGCAATCCCTGGCGTAATTAAAATTTGCGACAGTTGAAAATTATTTTTTTACTATCGCAAATTTTAATGGCGCCAGGGATTGCCTATTCCACAGTAAATTATTCAAAAAATAATTTTCTACTGTCGCAAATTTTAATTACGCCAGGGATTGCCTTTTCTTTAGTAAATTATTCAAAAAATAATTTTTTACTATCGCAAATTTTAAGTGCGCCAGGGATTGCCTTTTCTATAGTAAATTATTCAAAAAATAATTTTTTACTATCGCAAATTTTAAGTGCGCCAGGGATTGCCTTTTCTATAGTAAATTATTCAAAAAATAATTTTCTACTGTCGCAAATTTTAAATATCCCAGGGATTGCCTTTTCCACAGTAAATTATTCAAAAAATAATTTTCTACTGTCGCAAATTTTAATGGCGCCAGGGATTGCCTTTTCTATAGTAAATTATTCAAAAATAATTTTCTACTGTCGCAAATTTTAAATATCCCAGGGATTTTGCCTTTTCTATAGTAAATTTCTCACAAAATAATTTTCAACTGTCGCAAATTTTAAGTGCGCAGGGATTGCCTTTTCTAATAGTAAATTATTCAAAAAATAATTTTCTACTGTCGCAAATTTTAATGGCGCCAGGGATTGCCTTTTCTATAGTAAATTATTCAAAAAATAATTTTTTACTATCGCAAATTTTAAGTGCGCCAGGGGATTGCCTTTTCTATAGTAAATTATTCAAAAAATAATTTTTTACTATCGCAAATTTTAAGTGCGCCAGGGATTGCCTTTTCTATAGTAAATTATTCAAAAAATAATTTTTTACTGTCGCAAAATTTAAAATATCCCAGGGATTGCCTTTTCCACAGTAAATTATTCAAAAAATAATTTTTTACTGTCGCAAATTTTAAATATCCCAGGGATTGCCTTTTCTATAGTAATTTCTCACAAAATAATTTTCAACTGTCGCAAATTTTAATTACGCCAGGGATTGCCTTTTCTATAGTAAATTATTCAAAAAATAATTTTTTACTATCGCAAATTTTAAGTGCGCCAGGGATTGCCTTTTCTATAGTAAATTATTCAAAAAATAATTTTCTACTGTCGCAAATTTTAATTACGCCAGGGTTTGCCTTTTCTATAGTAAATTATTCAAAAAATAATTTTTTACTGTCGCAAATTTTAAATATCCCAGGGATTGCCTTTTCTATAGTAAATTATTCAAAAAATAATTTTTTACTATCGCAAATTTTAAGTGCGCCAGGGATTGCCTTTTCCACAGTAAATTATTCAAAAAATAATTTTTTACTGTCGCAAATTTTAATTACGCCAGGGATTGCCTTTTCTATAGTAAATAATTCAAAAAATAATTTTCTACTGTCGCAAATTTTAAATATCCCAGGGATTGCCTTTTCTATAGTAAATTCTCACAAAATAATTTTCAACTGTCGCAAATTTTAATTACGCCAGGGATTGCCTTTTCTATAGTAAATTATTCAAAAAATAATTTTTACTGTCGCAAATTTTAAGTGCGCCAGGGATTGCCTTTCTATAGTAAATTATTCAAAAAATAATTTTTTTACTATCGCAAATTTTAAATATCCCAAGGATTGCCTTTTCTATAGTAAATTATTCAAAAAATAATTTACTATAGAAAAGGCAATCCCTGCGCCATTAAAACTTGCGATAGTAAAAAATTATTTTTTGAATAATTTACTATAGAAAAGGCAATCCCTGGCGTAATTAAAACTTGCGATAGTAAAAAATTATTTTTTGAATAATTTACTATAGAAAAGGCAATCCCTGGCGTAATTAAAATTTGCGATAGTAAAAAATTATTTTTTGAATAATTTACTATAGAAAAGGCAATCCCTGGGATATTTTAAACTTGCGACAGTAAAAAATTATTTTGTGAGAAATTTACTATAGAAAAGGCAATCCCTGGGATATTTTAAACTTGCGACAGTAAAAAAATTATTTTTTGAATAATTTACTATAGAAAAGGCAATCCTGGCGTAATTAAAATTTGCGATAGTAAAAAATTATTTTTTGAATAATTTACTATAGAAAAGGCAATCCCTGGGATATTTAAAATTTGCGATAGTAAAAAATATTTTTTGAATAATTTACTATAGAAAAGGCAATCCTGGCGTAATTAAAACTTGCGATAGTAAAAAATTATTTTTTGAATAATTTACTATAGAAAAGGCAATCCCTGGCGTAATTAAAATTTGCGATAGTAAAAAATTATTTTTTGAATAATTTACTATAGAAAAGGCAATCCCTGGGATATTTTAAACTTGCGACAGTAAAAAATTATTTTGTGAGAAATTTACTATAGAAAAGGCAATCCCTGGGATATTTTAAACTTGCGACAGTAAAAAATTATTTTTTGAATAATTTACTATAGAAAAGGCAATCCCTGGCGTAATTAAAATTTGCGATAGTAAAAAATTATTTTTTGAATAATTTACTATAGAAAAGGCAATCCCTGGGATATTTAAAATTTGCGATAGTAAAAAATTATTTTTTGAATAATTTACTATAGAAAAGGCAATCCCTGGCGTAATTAAAACTTGCGATAGTAAAAAATTATTTTTTGAATAATTTACTATAGAAAAGGCAATCCCTGGCGTAATTAAAATTTGCGATAGTAAAAAATTATTTTTTGAATAATTTACTATAGAAAAGGCAATCCCTGGCGTAATTAAAACTTGCGATAGTAAAAAATTATTTTTTGAATAATTTACTATAGAAAAGGCAATCCCTGGCGTAATTAAAATTTGCGACAGTAAAAAATTATTTTTTGAATAATTTACTATAGAAAAGGCAATCCCTGGCGCACTTAAAATTTGCGACAGTAAAAAATTATTTTTTGAATAATTTACTGTGGAAAAGGCAATCCCTGGCGCACTTAAAATTTGCGATAGTAAAAAATTATTTTTTGAATTATTTACTATAGAAAAGGCAATCCCTGGCGTAATTAAAATTTGCGACAGTAGAAAATTATTTTTTGAATAATTTACTATAGAAAAGGCAATCCCTGGCGCCATTAAAATTTGCGACAGTTGAAAATTATTTTGTGAGAAATTTACTATAGAAAAGGCAATCCCTGGCGCCATTAAAATTTGCGACAGTTGAAAATTATTTTGTGAGAAATTTACTATAGAAAAGGCAATCCCTGGCGCACTTAAAATTTGCGATAGTAAAAAATTATTTTTTGAATAATTTACTATAGAAAAGGCAATCCCTGGCGCCATTAAAATTTGCGATAGTAAAAAATTATTTTTTGAATAATTTACTATAGAAAAGGCAATCCCTGGCGTAATTAAAATTTGCGACAGTAGAAAATTATTTTTTGAATTATTTACTGTGGAAAAGGCAATCCCTGGCGTAATTAAAATTTGCGACAGTTGAAAATTATTTTTTTACTATCGCAAATTTTAATGGCGCCAGGGATTGCCTTTTCCACAGTAAATTATTCAAAAAATAATTTTCTACTGTCGCAAATTTTAATTACGCCAGGGATTGCCTTTTCTTTAGTAAATTATTCAAAAAATAATTTTTTACTATCGCAAATTTTAAGTGCGCCAGGGATTGCCTTTTCTATAGTAAATTATTCAAAAAATAATTTTTTACTATCGCAAATTTTAAGTGCGCCAGGGATTGCCTTTTCTATAGTAAATTATTCAAAAAATAATTTTCTACTGTCGCAAATTTTAAATATCCCAGGGATTGCCTTTTCCACAGTAAATTATTCAAAAAAATAATTTTCTACTGTCGCAAATTTTAATGGCGCCAGGGATTGCCTTTTCTATAGTAAATTATTCAAAAATAATTTTCTACTGTCGCAAATTTTAAATATCCCAGGGATTGCCTTTTCTATAGTAAATTTCTCACAAAATAATTTTCAACTGTCGCAAATTTTAAGTGCGCCAGGATTGCCCTTTTCTATAGTAAATTATTCAAAAAATAATTTTTCTACTGTCGCAAATTTTAATGGCGCCAGGGATTGCCTTTTCTATAGTAAATTATTCAAAAAATAATTTTTTACTATCGCAAATTTTAAGTGCGCCAGGGATTGCCTTTTCTATAGTAAATTATTCAAAAAAATAATTTTTTACTATCGCAAATTTTAAGTGCGCCAGGGATTGCCTTTTCTATAGTAAATTATTCAAAAAATAATTTTTTACTGTCGCAAATTTAAAATATCCCAGGGATTGCCTTTTCCACAGTAAATTATTCAAAAAATAATTTTTTACTGTCGCAAATTTTAAATATCCCAGGGATTGCCTTTTCTATAGTAAATTTCTCACAAAATAATTTTCAACTGTCGCAAATTTTAATTACGCCAGGGATTGCCTTTTCTATAGTAAATTATTCAAAAAATAATTTTTTACTATCGCAAATTTTAAGTGCGCCAGGGATTGCCTTTTCTATAGTAAATTATTCAAAAAATAATTTTCTACTGTCGCAAATTTTAAATTACGCCAGGGTTTGCCTTTTCTATAGTAAATTATTCAAAAAATAATTTATTACTGTCGCAAATTTTAAATATCCCAGGGATTGCCTTTTCTATAGTAAATTATTCAAAAAATAATTTTTTTACTATCGCAAATTTTAAGTGCGCCAGGGATTGCCTTTTCCACAGTAAATTATTCAAAAAATAATTTTTTACTGTCGCAAATTTTAATTACGCCAGGGATTGCCTTTTCTATAGTAAATAATTCAAAAAATAATTTTCTACTGTCGCAAATTTTAAATATCCCAGGGATTGCCTTTTCTATAGTAAATTTCTCACAAAATAATTTTCAACTGTCGCAAATTTTAATTACGCCAGGGATTGCCTTTTCTATAGTAAATTATTCAAAAAATAATTTTTTACTGTCGCAAATTTTAAGTGCGCCAGGGATTGCCTTTTCTATAGTAAATTATTCAAAAAATAATTTTTTACTATCGCAAATTTTAAATATCCCAGGGATTGCCTTTTCTATAGTAAATTATTCAAAAAATAATTTACTATAGAAAAGGCAATCCCTGGCGCCATTAAAACTTGCGATAGTAAAAAATTATTTTTTGAATAATTTACTATAGAAAAGGCAATCCCTGGCGTAATTAAAATTTGCGACAGTAGAAAATTATTTTTGAATAATTTTACTATAGAAAAGGCAATCCCTGGCGCACTTAAAATTTGCGATAGTAAAAAATTATTTTTTGAATAATTTACTATAGAAAAGGCAATCCCTGGCGTAATTAAAATTTGCGACAGTTGAAAATTATTTTGTGAGAAATTTACTATAGAAAAGGGCAATCCCTGGGATATTTAAAATTTGCGACAGTAAAAAATTATTTTTTGAATAATTTACTGTGAAAAGGCAATCCCTGGGATATTTTAAATTTGCGACAGTAAAAAATTATTTTTTGAATAATTTACTATAGAAAAGGCAATCCCTGGCGCACTTAAAATTTGCGATAGTAAAAAATTATTTTTGAATAATTTACTATAGAAAAGGCAATCCCTGGCGCACTTAAAATTTGCGATAGTAAAAAATTATTTTTTGAATAATTTACTATAGAAAAGGCAATCCCTGGCGCCATTAAAATTTGCGACAGTAGAAAATTATTTTTTGAATAATTTACTGTGGAAAAGGCAATCCCTGGGATATTTAAAATTTGCGACAGTAGAAAATTATTTTTTGAATAATTTACTATAGAAAAGGCAATCCCTGGCGCACTTAAAATTTGCGATAGTAAAAAATTATTTTTGAATAATTTACTATAGAAAAGGCAATCCCTGGCGCACTTAAAATTTGCGACAGTAAAAAATTATTTTTTGAATAATTTACTATAGAAAAGGCAATCCCTGGCGTAATTAAAATTTGCGACAGTAGAAAATTATTTTTTGAATAATTTACTGTGGAAAAGGCAATCCCTGGCGTAATTAAATTTGCGACAGTTGAAAATTATTTTTTGAATAATTTACTATAGAAAAGGCAATCCCTGGCGCCATTAAAATTTGCGACAGTTGAAAATTATTTTGTGAGAAATTTACTATAGAAAAGGCAATCCCTGGCGCCATTAAAATTTGCGACAGTTGAAAATTATTTTGTGAGAAATTTACTATAGAAAAGGCAATCCCTGGCGCACTTAAAATTTGCGATAGTAAAAAATTATTTTTTGAATAATTTACTATAGAAAAGGCAATCCCTGGCGCACTTAAAATTTGCGATAGTAAAAAATTATTTTTTGAATAATTTACTATAGAAAAGGCAATCCCTGGCGTAATTAAAATTTGCGACAGTTGAAAATTATTTTGTGAGAAATTTACTATAGAAAAGGCAATCCCTGGGATATTTAAAATTTGCGACAGTAAAAAATTATTTTTTTGAATAATTTACTATAGAAAAGGCAATCCCTTGCGCCATTAAAATTTGCGACAGTTGAAAATTATTTTTTGAATAATTTACTGTGGAAAAGGCAATCCCTGGCGTAATTAAAATTTGCGACAGTTGAAAATTATTTTTTGAATAATTTACTATAGAAAAGGCAATCCCTGGCGCACTTAAAATTTGCGATAGTAAAAAATTATTTTTGGAATAATTTACTATAGAAAAGGCAATCCCTGGCGTAATTAAAATTTGCGACAGTTGAAAACTATTTTGTGAGAAATTTACTATAGAAAAGGCAATCCCTGGGATATTTAAAATTGCGACAGTAAAAAATTATTTTTTGAATAATTTACTGTGGAAAAGGCAATCCCTGGGATATTTTAAATTTGCGACAGTAAAAAATTATTTTTTGAATAATTTACTATAGAAAAGGCAATCCCTGGCGCACTTAAAATTTGCGATAGTAAAAAATTATTTTTGAATAATTTACTATAGAAAAGGCAATCCCTGGCGCACTTAAAATTTGCGATAGTAAAAAATTATTTTTTGAATAATTTACTATAGAAAAGGCAATCCCTGGGATATTTTAAATTTGCGATAGTAAAAAAATTATTTTTGAATAATTTACTATAGAAAAGGCAATCCCTGGCGCCATTAAAATTTGCGATAGTAAAAAATTATTTTTTGAATAATTTACTATAGAAAAGGCAATCCCTGGCGTATTTAAAATTTGCGACAGTAAAAAATTATTTTTTGAATAATTTACTATAGAAAAGGCAATCCCTGGCGCCATTAAAATTTGCGATAGTAAAAAATTATTTTTTGAATAATTTACTATAGAAAAGGCAATCCCTGGCGTAATTAAAATTTGCGACAGTAGAAAATTATTTTTTGAATTATTTACTGTGGAAAAGGCAATCCCTGGCGTAATTAAAATTTGCGACAGTTGAAAATTATTTTGTGAGAAATTTACTATAGAAAAGGCAATCCCTGGCGTAATTAAAATTTGCGACAGTTGAAAATTATTTTTTGAATAATTTACTATAGAAAAGGCAATCCCTGGCGTAATTAAAATTTGCGACAGTTGAAAATTATTTTTTGAATAATTTACTATAGAAAAGACAATCCCTGGCGCCATTAAAATTTGCGACAGTTGAAAATTATTTTGTGAGAAATTTACTATAGAAAAGGCAATCCCTGGCGTAATTAAAATTTGCGACAGTTGAAAATTATTTTTTGAATAATTTACTATAGAAAAGGCAATCCCTGGCGCACTTAAAATTTGCGATAGTAAAAAATTATTTTTTGAATAATTTACTATAGAAAAGGCAATCCCTGGCGTAATTAAAATTTGCGACAGTTGAAAATTATTTTGTGAGAAATTTACTATAGAAAAGGCAATCCCTGGGATATTTAAAATTTGCGACAGTAAAAAATTATTTTTTGAATAATTTACTGTGGAAAAGGCAATCCCTGGGATATTTTAAATTTGCGACAGTAAAAAATTATTTTTTGAATAATTTACTATAGAAAAGGCAATCCCTGGCGCACTTAAAATTTGCGACAGTTGAAAATTATTTTGTGAGAAATTTACTATAGAAAAGGCAATCCCTGGCGTAATTAAAATTTGCGACAGTTGAAAATTATTTTTTGAATAATTTACTATAGAAAAGGCAATCCCTGGCGCACTTAAAATTTGCGATAGTAAAAAATTATTTTTGAATAATTTACTATAGAAAAGGCAATCCCTGGCGTAATTAAAATTTGCGACAGTAGAAAATTATTTTTTGAATAATTTACTATAGAAAAGGCAATCCCTGGCGTAATTAAAATTTGCGACAGTTGAAAATTATTTTGTGAGAAATTTACTATAGAAAAGGCAATCCCTGGCGTAATTAAAATTTGCGACAGTTGAAAATTATTTTTGTGAGAAATTTACTATAGAAAAGGCAATCCCTGGGATATTTAAAATTTGCGACAGTAAAAAATTATTTTTTGAATAATTTACTATAGAAAAGGCAATCCCTGGCGTAATTAAAATTTGCGACAGTTGAAAATTATTTTGTGAGAAATTTACTATAGAAAAGGCAATCCCTGGGATATTTAAAATTTGCGACAGTAAAAAATTATTTTTTGAATAATTTACTATAGAAAAGGCAATCCCCTGGCGTAATTAAAATTTGCGATAGTAAAAAATTATTTTGTGAGAAATTTACTATAGAAAAGGCAATCCCTGGCGTAATTAAAATTTGCGACAGTTGAAAATTATTTTTTGAATAATTTACTATAGAAAAGGCAATCCCTGGCGCACTCTTAAAATTTGCGATAGTAAAAAATTATTTTTTGAATAATTTACTATAGAAAAGGCAATCCCCTGGCGTAATTAAAATTTGCGACAGTTGAAAACTATTTTGTGAGAAATTTACTATAGAAAAGGCAATCCCTGGGATATTTAAAATTTGCGACAGTAAAAAATTATTTTTTGAATAATTTACTATAGAAAAGGCAATCCCTGGCGCACTTAAAATTTGCGATAGTAAAAATTATTTTTTGAATAATTTACTATAGAAAAGGCAATCCCTGGCGCACTTAAAATTTGCGATAGTAAAAAATTATTTTTTGAATAATTTACTATAGAAAAGGCAATCCCTGGGATATTTTAAATTTGCGATAGTAAAAAATTTATTTTTGAATAATTTACTATAGAAAAGGCAATCCCTGGCGCCATTAAAATTTGCGATAGTAAAAAATTATTTTTTGAATAATTTACTATAGAAAAGGCAATCCCTGGCGTATTTAAAATTTGCGACAGTAAAAAATTATTTTTTGAATAATTTACTATAGAAAAGGCAATCCCTGGCGCCATTAAAATTTGCGACAGTTGAAAATTATTTTGTGAGAAATTTACTATAGAAAAGGCAATCCCTGGCGCACTTAAAATTTGCGACAGTAAAAAATTATTTTTTGAATAATTTACTGTGGAAAAGGCAATCCCTGGCGCACTTAAAATTTGCGATAGTAAAAAATTATTTTTTGAATAATTTACTATAGAAAAGGCAATCCCTGGCGTAATTAAAATTTGCGACAGTAGAAAATTATTTTTTGAATAATTTACTATAGAAAAGGCAATCCCTGGCGCCATTAAAATTTGCGACAGTAAAAAATTATTTTTTGAATAATTTACTATAGAAAAGGCAATCCTGGCGTAATTAAAATTTGCGACAGTTGAAAATTATTTTGTGAGAAATTTACTATAGAAAAGGCAATCCCTGGGATATTTAAAATTTGCGACAGTAGAAAATTATTTTTGAATAATTTACTATAGAAAAGGCAATCCCTGGCGCCATTAAAATTTGCGACAGTAAAAAATTATTTTTTGAATAATTTACTATAGAAAAGGCAATCCCTGGGATATTTAAAATTTGCGATAGTAAAAAATTATTTTTTGAATAATTTACTATAGAAAAGGCAATCCCTGGCGCACTTAAAATTTGCGATAGTAAAAAATTATTTTTTGAATAATTTACTATAGAAAAGGCAATCCCTGGCGTAATTAAAATTTGCGACAGTAGAAAATTATTTTTTGAATAATTTACTATAGAAAAGGCAATCCCTGGCGCCATTAAAATTTGCGACAGTAAAAAATTATTTTTTGAATAATTTACTATAGAAAAGGCAATCCCTGGCGTAATTAAAATTTGCGACAGTTGAAAATTATTTTGTGAGAAATTTACTATAGAAAAGGCAATCCCTGGCGCACTTAAAATTTGCGATAGTAAAAAATTATTTTTGAATAATTTACTATAGAAAAGGCAATCCCTGGCGCCATTAAAATTTGCGATAGTAAAAAATTATTTTTTGAATAATTTACTATAGAAAAGGCAATCCCTGGGATATTTAAACTTTGCGATAGTAAAAAATTATTTTTTGAATAATTTACTATAGAAAAGGCAATCCCTGGCGCACTTAAAATTTGCGACAGTAAAAAATTATTTTTTGAATAATTTACTATAGAAAAGGCAATCCCTGGCGTAATTAAAATTTGCGACAGTTGAAAATTATTTTGTGAGAAATTTACTATAGAAAAGGCAATCCCTGGGATATTTAAAATTTGCGACAGTAGAAAATTATTTTGAATAATTTACTATAGAAAAGGCAATCCCTGGCGCCATTAAAATTTGCGACAGTAAAAAATTATTTTTTGAATAATTTACTGTGGAAAAGGCAATCCCTGGCGTAATTAAAATTTGCGACAGTTGAAAATTATTTTTTGAATAATTTACTATAGAAAAGGCAATCCCTGGCGCCATTAAAATTTGCGACAGTTGAAAATTATTTTGTGAGAAATTTACTATAGAAAAGGCAATCCCTGGCGCACTTAAAATTTGCGATAGTAAAAAATTATTTTTTGAATAATTTACTATAGAAAAGGCAATCCCTGGCGTAATTAAAATTTGCGACAGTAGAAAATTATTTTTTGAATAATTTACTGTGGAAAAGGCAATCCCTGGCGTAATTAAAATTTGCGACAGTTGAAAATTATTTTTTGAATAATTTACTATAGAAAAGGCAATCCCTGGCGCCATTAAAATTTGCGACAGTTGAAAATTATTTTGTGAGAAATTTACTATAGAAAAGGCAATCCCTGGCGCACTTAAAATTTGCGATAGTAAAAAATTATTTTTTGAATAATTTACTATAGAAAAGGCAATCCCTGGGATATTTTAAATTTGCGATAGTAAAAAATTATTTTTTGAATAATTTACTATAGAAAAGGCAATCCCTGGCGTAATTAAAATTTGCGACAGTAGAAAATTATTTTTTGAATAATTTACTGTGGAAAAGGCAATCCCTGGGATATTTTAAATTTGCGACAGTAAAAAATTATTTTTTGAATAATTTACTATAGAAAAGGCAATCCCTGGCGTAATTAAAATTTGCGACAGTAGAAAATTATTTTTTGAATAATTTACTGTGGAAAAGGCAATCCCTGGCGTAATTAAAATTTGCGACAGTTGAAAATTATTTTTTGAATAATTTACTATAGAAAAGGCAATCCCTGGCGCCATTAAAATTTGCGACAGTTGAAAATTATTTTTTGAATAATTTACTATAGAAAAGGCAATCCCTGGCGTAATTAAAATTTGCGACAGTAGAAAATTATTTTTTGAATAATTTACTATAGAAAAGGCAATCCCTGGCGCACTTAAAATTTGCGATAGTAAAAAATTATTTTTTGAATAATTTACTATAGAAAAGGCAATCCCTGGCGTAATTAAAATTTGCGATAGTAAAAAATTATTTTTTGAATAATTTACTATAGAAAAGGCAATCCCTGGGATATTTAAACTTTGCGATAGTAAAAAATTATTTTTTGAATAATTTACTATAGAAAAGGCAATCCCTGGCGCACTTAAAATTTGCGACAGTAAAAAATTATTTTTTGAATAATTTACTATAGAAAAGGCAATCCCTGGCGTAATTAAAATTTGCGACAGTTGAAAATTATTTTGTGAGAAATTTACTATAGAAAAGGCAATCCCTGGGATATTTAAAATTTGCGACAGTAGAAAATTATTTTTGAATAATTTACTATAGAAAAGGCAATCCCTGGCGCCATTAAAATTTGCGACAGTAAAAAATTATTTTTTGAATAATTTACTGTGGAAAAGGCAATCCCTGGCGTAATTAAAATTTGCGACAGTTGAAAATTATTTTTTGAATAATTTACTATAGAAAAGGCAATCCCTGGCGCCATTAAAATTTGCGACAGTTGAAAATTATTTTGTGAGAAATTTACTATAGAAAAGGCAATCCCTGGCGCACTTAAAATTTGCGATAGTAAAAAATTATTTTTTGAATAATTTACTATAGAAAAGGCAATCCCTGGCGTAATTAAAATTTGCGACAGTAGAAAATTATTTTTTGAATAATTTACTGTGGAAAAGGCAATCCCTGGCGTAATTAAAATTTGCGACAGTTGAAAATTATTTTTTGAATAATTTACTATAGAAAAGGCAATCCCTGGCGCCATTAAAATTTGCGACAGTTGAAAATTATTTTGTGAGAAATTTACTATAGAAAAGGCAATCCCTGGCGCACTTAAAATTTGCGATAGTAAAAAATTATTTTTTGAATAATTTACTATAGAAAAGGCAATCCCTGGGATATTTTAAATTTGCGATAGTAAAAAATTATTTTTTGAATAATTTACTATAGAAAAGGCAATCCCTGGCGTAATTAAAATTTGCGACAGTAGAAAATTATTTTTTGAATAATTTACTGTGGAAAAGGCAATCCCTGGGATATTTTAAATTTGCGACAGTAAAAAATTATTTTTTGAATAATTTACTATAGAAAAGGCAATCCCTGGCGTAATTAAAATTTGCGACAGTAGAAAATTATTTTTTGAATAATTTACTGTGGAAAAGGCAATCCCTGGCGTAATTAAAATTTGCGACAGTTGAAAATTATTTTTTGAATAATTTACTATAGAAAAGGCAATCCCTGGCGCCATTAAAATTTGCGACAGTTGAAAATTATTTTGTGAGAAATTTACTATAGAAAAGGCAATCCCTGGCGCACTTAAAATTTGCGACAGTAAAAAATTATTTTTTGAATAATTTACTGTGGAAAAGGCAATCCCTGGCGCACTTAAAATTTGCGATAGTAAAAAATTATTTTTTGAATAATTTACTATAGAAAAGGCAATCCCTGGCGCACTTAAAATTTGCGATAGTAAAAAATTATTTTTTGAATAATTTACTATAGAAAAGGCAATCCCTGGCGTAATTAAAATTTGCGACAGTAAAAAATTATTTTTTGAATAATTTACTATAGAAAAGGCAATCCCTGGCGCACTTAAAATTTGCGATAGTAAAAAATTATTTTTTGAATAATTTACTATAGAAAAGGCAATCCCTGGCGTAATTAAAATTTGCGACAGTTGAAAATTATTTTGTGAGAAATTTACTATAGAAAAGGCAATCCCTGGCGTAATTAAAATTTGCGACAGTTGAAAATTATTTTGTGAGAAATTTATTATAGAAAAGGCAATCCCTGGGATATTTTAAATTTGCGACAGTAAAAAATTATTTTTTGAATAATTTACTGTGGAAAAGGCAATCCCTGGCGTATTTAAAATTTGCGACAGTAAAAAATTATTTTTTGAATTATTTACTATAGAAAAGGCAATCCCTGGCGCACTTAAAATTTGCGATAGTAAAAAATTATTTTTTGAATAATTTACTATAGAAAAGGCAATCCCTGGCGTAATTAAAATTTGCGACAGTAGAAAATTATTTTTTGAATAATTTACTATAGAAAAGGCAATCCCTGGCGCCATTAAAATTTGCGACAGTAAAAAATTATTTTGTGAGAAATTTACTATAGAAAAGGCAATCCCTGGGATATTTAAAATTTGCGACAGTTGAAAATTATTTTTTGAATAATTTACTATAGAAAAGGCAATCCCTGGCGCCATTAAAATTTGCGACAGTTGAAAATTATTTTGTGAGAAATTTACTATAGAAAAGGCAATCCCTGGCGCACTTAAAATTTGCGATAGTAAAAAATTATTTTTTGAATAATTTACTATAGAAAAGGCAATCCCTGGCGCACTTAAAATTTGCGATAGTAAAAAATTATTTTTTGAATAATTTACTATAGAAAAGGCAATCCCTGGCGCACTTAAAATTTGCGACAGTTGAAAATTATTTTGTGAGAAATTTACTATAGAAAAGGCAATCCCTGGCGTAATTAAAATTTGCGACAGTTGAAAATTATTTTTTGAATAATTTACTATAGAAAAGGCAATCCCTGGCGTAATTAAAATTTGCGACAGTTGAAAATTATTTTTTGAATAATTTACTATAGAAAAGGCAATCCCTGGCGCCATTAAAATTTGCGACAGTTGAAAATTATTTTGTGAGAAATTTACTATAGAAAAGGCAATCCCTGGCGTAATTAAAATTTGCGACAGTTGAAAATTATTTTTTGAATAATTTACTATAGAAAAGGCAATCCCTGGCGCACTTAAAATTTGCGATAGTAAAAAATTATTTTTTGAATAATTTACTATAGAAAAGGCAATCCCTGGCGTAATTAAAATTTGCGACAGTTGAAAATTATTTTGTGAGAAATTTACTATAGAAAAGGCAATCCCTGGGATATTTAAAATTTGCGACAGTAAAAAATTATTTTTTGAATAATTTACTGTGGAAAAGGCAATCCCTGGGATATTTTAAATTTGCGACAGTAAAAAATTATTTTTTGAATAATTTACTATAGAAAAGGCAATCCCTGGCGCACTTAAAATTTGCGACAGTTGAAAATTATTTTGTGAGAAATTTACTATAGAAAAGGCAATCCCTGGCGTAATTAAAATTTGCGACAGTTGAAAATTATTTTTTGAATAATTTACTATAGAAAAGGCAATCCCTGGCGCACTTAAAATTTGCGATAGTAAAAAATAATTTTTTGAATAATTTACTGTGGAAAAGGCAATCCCTGGGATATTTTAAATTTGCGACAGTAAAAAATTATTTTTTGAATAATTTACTATAGAAAAGGCAATCCCTGGCGCCATTAAAATTTGCGACAGTTGAAAATTATTTTTTGAATAATTTACTATAGAAAAGGCAATCCCTGGCGCACTTAAAATTTGCGACAGTAGAAAATTATTTTTTGAATAATTTACTATAGAAAAGGCAATCCCTGGCGCACTTAAAATTTGCGATAGTAAAAAATTATTTTTTGAATAATTTACTATAGAAAAGGCAATCCCTGGGATATTTAAAATTTGCGACAGTAGAAAATTATTTTTTGAATAATTTACTATAGAAAAGGCAATCCCTGGCGCACTTAAAATTTGCGATAGTAAAAAATTATTTTTTGAATAATTTACTATAGAAAAGGCAATCCCTGGGATATTTAAAATTTGCGACAGTAAAAAATTATTTTTTGAATTATTTACTATAGAAAAGGCAATCCCTGGCGTAATTAAAATTTGCGACAGTAGAAAATTATTTTTTGAATAATTTACTATAGAAAAGGCAATCCCTGGCGCACTTAAAATTTGCGATAGTAAAAAATTATTTTTTGAATAATTTACTATAGAAAAGGCAATCCCTGGGATATTTAAAATTTGCGATAGTAAAAAATTATTTTTTGAATAATTTACTATAGAAAAGGCAATCCCTGGCGCACTTAAAATTTGCGATAGTAAAAAATTATTTTTTGAATAATTTACTATAGAAAAGGCAATCCCTGGCGCACTTAAAATTTGCGACAGTAGAAAATTATTTTTTGAATAATTTACTATAGAAAAGGCAATCCCTGGCGCACTTAAAATTTGCGATAGTAAAAAATTATTTTTTGAATAATTTACTATAGAAAAGGCAATCCCTGGCGTAATTAAAATTTGCGACAGTAGAAAATTATTTTTTGAATAATTTACTATAGAAAATGCAATCCCTGGCGCACTTAAAATTTGCGACAGTTGAAAATTATTTTGTGAATAATTTACTATAGAAAAGGCAATCCCTGGCGTAATTAAAATTTGCGACAGTAGAAAATTATTTTTTGAATAATTTACTAATTTTAAGTGCGCCAGGGATTGCCTTTTCTATAGTAAATTATTCAAAAAATAATTTTTTACTATCGCAAATTTTAATTACGCCAGGGATTGCCTTTTCTATAGTAAATTATTCAAAAAATAATTTTTTACTGTCGCAAATTTTAAATATCCCAGGGATTGCCTTTTCCACAGTAAATTATTCAAAAAATAATTTTCAACTGTCGCAAATTTTAATTACGCCAGGGATTGCCTTTTCTATAGTAAATTATTCAAAAAATAATTTTTTACTATCGCAAATTTTAATTACGCCAGGGATTGCCTTTTCTATAGTAAATTATTCAAAAAATAATTTTTTACTGTCGCAAATTTTAAGTGCGCCAGGGATTGCCTTTTCTATAGTAAATTATTCAAAAAATAATTTTTTACTATCGCAAGTTTTAATTACGCCAGGGATTGCCTTTTCTATAGTAAATTATTCAAAAAATAATTTTTTACTATCGCAAGTTTTAATTACGCCAGGGATTGCCTTTTCTATAGTAAATTATTCAAAAAATAATTTTTTACTATCGCAAGTTTTAATTACGCCAGGGATTGCCTTTTCTATAGTAAATTATTCAAAAAATAATTTTTTACTGTCGCAAATTTAAAATATCCCAGGGATTGCCTTTTCTATAGTAAATTATTCAAAAAATAATTTTTTACTGTCGCAAATTTTAAGTGCGCCAGGGATTGCCTTTTCTATAGTAAATTATTCAAAAAATAATTTTTTACTATCGCAAATTTTAAGTGCGCCAGGGATTGCCTTTTCTATAGTAAATTATTCAAAAAATAATTTTCTACTGTCGCAAATTTTAATTACGCCAGGGATTGCCTTTTCTATAGTAAATTATTCAAAAAATAATTTTTTACTATCGCAAATTTTAAGTGCGCCAGGGATTGCCTTTTCTATAGTAAATTATTCAAAAAATAATTTTTTACTGTCGCAAATTTAAAATATCCCAGGGATTGCCTTTTCTATAGTAAATTATTCAAAAAATAATTTTTTACTGTCGCAAATTTTAAGTGCGCCAGGGATTGCCTTTTCTATAGTAAATTATTCAAAAAATAATTTTTTACTGTCGCAAATTTTAAGTGCGCCAGGGATTGCCTTTTCTATAGTAAATTATTCAAAAAATAATTTTCTACTGTCGCAAATTTTAATTACGCCAGGGATTGCCTTTTCTATAGTAAATTATTCAAAAAATAATTTTTTACTATCGCAAATTTTAAGTGCGCCAGGGATTGCCTTTTCTATAGTAAATTATTCAAAAAATAATTTTTTACTATCGCAAGTTTTAATTACGCCAGGGATTGCCTTTTCTATAGTAAATTATTCAAAAAATAATTTTTTACTGTCGCAAATTTAAAATATCCCAGGGATTGCCTTTTCCACAGTAAATTATTCAAAAAATAATTTTCTACTGTCGCAAATTTTAATTACGCCAGGGATTGCCTTTTCTATAGTAAATAATTCAAAAAATAATTTTTTACTGTCGCAAATTTTAATTACGCCAGGGATTGCCTTTTCTATAGTAAATTATTCAAAAAATAATTTTTTACTATCGCAAGTTTTAATTACGCCAGGGATTGCCTTTTCTATAGTAAATTATTCAAAAAATAATTTTTTACTGTCGCAAATTTAAAATATCCCAGGGATTGCCTTTTCCACAGTAAATTATTCAAAAAATAATTTTCTACTGTCGCAAATTTTAATTACGCCAGGGATTGCCTTTTCTATAGTAAATTATTCAAAAAATAATTTTTTACTATCGCAAATTTTAAGTGCGCCAGGGATTGCCTTTTCTATAGTAAATTATTCAAAAAATAATTTTTTACTGTCGCAAATTTTAAGTGCGCCAGGGATTGCCTTTTCTATAGTAAATTATTCAAAAAATAATTTTTTACTGTCGCAAATTTTAAGTGCGCCAGGGATTGCCTTTTCTATAGTAAATTATTCAAAAAATAATTTTTTACTATCGCAAATTTTAAATATCCCAGGGATTGCCTTTTCCACAGTAAATTATTCAAAAAATAATTTTCAACTATCGCAAATTTTAAGTGCGCCAGGGATTGCCTTTTCTATAGTAAATTATTCAAAAAATAATTTTTTACTATCGCAAATTTTAAATATCCCAGGGATTGCCTTTTCTATAGTAAATTATTCAAAAAATAATTTTCTACTGTCGCAAATTTTAATTACGCCAGGGATTGCCTTTTCTATAGTAAATTATTCAAAAAATAATTTTTTACTGTCGCAAATTTTAATTACGCCAGGGATTGCCTTTTCTATAGTAAATTATTCAAAAAATAATTTTTTACTGTCGCAAATTTTAAATATCCCAGGGATTGCCTTTTCTATATTTTTTAATTTGCGATAGTAAAAAATTATTTTTTGAATAATTTACTATAGAAAAGGCAATCCCTGGCGTAATTAAAATTTGCGATAGTAGAAAATTATTTTTTGAATAATTTACTATAGAAAAGGCAACCCCTGGCGCCATTAAAATTTGCGACAGTTGAAAATTATTTTGTGAGAAATTTACTATAGAAAAGGCAATCCCTGGGATATTTAAAATTTGCGATAGTAAAAAATTATTTTTTGAATAATTTACTATAGAAAAGGCAATCCCTGGCGCACTTAAAATTTGCGACAGTAAAAAATTATTTTTTGAATTATTTACTATAGAAAAGGCAATCCCTGGCGTAATTAAAATTTGCGACAGTTGAAAATTATTTTGTGAGAAATTTACTATAGAAAAGGCAATCCCTGGGATATTTAAAATTTGCGACAGTAAAAAATTATTTTTTGAATAATTTACTATAGAAAAGGCAATCCCTGGCGCACTTAAAATTTGCGACAGTAAAAAATTATTTTTTGAATAATTTACTATAGAAAAGGCAATCCCTGGCGCCATTAAAATTTGCGACAGTTGAAAATTATTTTGTGAGAAATTTACTATAGAAAAGGCAATCCCTGGGATATTTAAAATTTGCGATAGTAAAAAATTATTTTTTGAATAATTTACTATAGAAAAGGCAATCCCTGGCGCACTTAAAATTTGCGATAGTAAAAAATTATTTTTTGAATAATTTACTATAGAAAAGGCAATCCCTGGCGTAATTAAAATTTGCGACAGTAGAAAATTATTTTTTGAATAATTTACTATAGAAAAGGCAATCCCTGGGATATTTAAAATTTGCGACAGTAAAAAATTATTTTTTGAATAATTTACTATAGAAAAGGCAATCCCTGGCGTAATTAAAATTTGCGACAGTAGAAAATTATTTTTTGAATAATTTACTATAGAAAAGGCAATCCCTGGCGCACTTAAAATTTGCGATAGTAAAAAATTATTTTTTGAATAATTTACTATAGAAAAGGCAATCCCTGGGATATTTTAAATTTGCGACAGTAAAAAATTATTTTTTGAATAATTTACTATAGAAAAGGCAATCCCTGGCGCACTTAAAATTTGCGATAGTAAAAAATTATTTTTTGAATAATTTACTATAGAAAAGGCAATCCCTGGGATATTTAAAATTTGCGACAGTAAAAAATTATTTTTTGAATAATTTACTATAGAAAAGGCAATCCCTGGCGTAATTAAAATTTGCGACAGTAGAAAATTATTTTTTGAATAATTTACTATAGAAAAGGCAATCCCTGGCGCACTTAAAATTTGCGATAGTAAAAAATTATTTTTTGAATAATTTACTATAGAAAAGGCAATCCCTGGCGCACTTAAAATTTGCGATAGTAAAAAATTATTTTTTGAATAATTTACTATAGAAAAGGCAATCCCTGGGATATTTAAAATTTGCGACAGTAAAAAATTATTTTTTGAATAATTTACTATAGAAAAGGCAATCCCTGGCGCACTTAAAATTTGCGATAGTAAAAAATTATTTTTTGAATAATTTACTGTGGAAAAGGCAATCCCTGGGATATTTTAAATTTGCGACTGTAAAAAATTATTTTTTGAATAATTTACTATAGAAAAGGCAATCCCTGGCGCACTTAAAATTTGCGATAGTAAAAAATTATTTTTTGAATAATTTACTATAGAAAAGGCAATCCCTGGCGTAATTAAAACTTGCGATAGTAAAAAATTATTTTTTGAATAATTTACTATAGAAAAGGCAATCCCTGGCGCACTTAAAATTTGCGACAGTAGAAAATTATTTTTTGAATAATTTACTATAGAAAGGCAATCCCTGGCGCACTTAAAATTTGCGATAGTAAAAAATTATTTTTTGAATAATTTACTATAGAAAAGGCAATCCCTGGCGTAATTAAAATTTGCGACAGTAGAAAATTATTTTTTGAATAATTTACTATAGAAAAGGCAATCCCTGGCGCACTTAAAATTTGCGATAGTAAAAAATTATTTTTTGAATAATTTACTATAGAAAAGGCAATCCCTGGCGCACTTAAAATTTGCGACAGTAGAAAATTATTTTTTGAATAATTTACTGTGGAAAAGGCAATCCCTGGCGGAATTAAAATTTGCGATAGTAAAAAATTATTTTTTGAATAATTTACTATAGAAAAGGCAATCCCTGGCGTAATTAAAATTTGCGACAGTAGAAAATTATTTTTTGAATTATTTACTATAGAAAAGGCAATCCCTGGCGCACTTAAAATTTGCGATAGTAAAAAATTATTTTTTGAATAATTTACTATAGAAAAGGCAATCCCTGGGATATTTAAAATTTGCGACAGTAAAAAATTATTTTTTGAATAATTTACTATAGAAAAGGCAATCCCTGGCGCACTTAAAATTTGCGATAGTAAAAAATTATTTTTTGAATAATTTACTGTGGAAAAGGCAATCCCTGGGATATTTTAAATTTGCGACAGTAAAAAATTATTTTTTGAATAATTTACTATAGAAAAGGCAATCCCTGGCGCACTTAAAATTTGCGATAGTAAAAAATTATTTTTTGAATAATTTACTATAGCAAAGGCAATCCCTGGCGTAATTAAAATTTGCGATAGTAAAAAATTATTTTTTGAATAATTTACTATAGAAAAGGCAATCCCTGGCGTAATTAAAATTTGCGACAGTAGAAAATTATTTTTTGAATAATTTACTATAGAAAAGGCAATCCCTGGCGCACTTAAAATTTGCGATAGTAAAAAATTATTTTTTGAATAATTTACTATAGAAAAGGCAATCCCTGGCGTAATTAAAATTTGCGACAGTAGAAAATTATTTTTTGAATAATTTACTATAGAAAAGGCAATCCCTGGCGCACTTAAAATTTGCGATAGTAAAAAATTATTTTTTGAATAATTTACTATAGAAAAGGCAATCCCTGGCGCACTTAAAATTTGCGACAGTAGAAAATTATTTTTTGAATAATTTACTGTGGAAAAGGCAATCCCTGGCGTAATTAAAATTTGCGATAGTAAAAAATTATTTTTTGAATAATTTACTATAGAAAAGGCAATCCCTGGCGTAATTAAAACTTGCGATAGTAAAAAATTATTTTTTGAATAATTTACTATAGAAAAGGCAATCCCTGGGATATTTAAAATTTGCGACAGTAAAAAATTATTTTTTGAATAATTTACTATAGAAAAGGCAATCCCTGGGATATTTAAAATTTGCGACAGTAAAAAATTATTTTTGAATAATTTACTATAGAAAAGGCAATCCCTGGCGCACTTAAAATTTGCGATAGTAAAAAATTATTTTTTGAATAATTTACTATAGAAAAGGCAATCCCTGGCGTAATTCTCACAAAATAATTTTCAACTGTCGGAAATTTTAAGTGCGCCAGGGATTGCCTTTTCTATAGTAAATTATTCAAAAAATAATTTTCAACTGTCGCAAATTTTAATGGCGCCAGGGATTGCCTTTTCTATAGTAAATTATTCAAAAAATAATTTTCTACTGTCGCAAATTTTAATTACGCCAGGGATTGCCTTTTCTATAGTAAATTATTCAAAAAATAATTTTTTACTATCGCAAGTTTTAATTACGCCAGGGATTGCCTTTTCTATAGTAAATTATTCAAAAAATAATTTTCTACTGTCGCAAATTTTAATTACGCCAGGGATTGCCTTTTCTATAGTAAATTATTCAAAAAATAATTTTTTACTATCGCAAGTTTTAATTACGCCAGGGATTGCCTTTTCTATAGTAAATTATTCAAAAAATAATTTTTTACTATCGCAAATTTTAAGTGCGCCAGGGATTGCCTTTTCTATAGTAAATTATTCAAAAAATAATTTTCAACTGTCGGAAATTTTAATGGCGCCAGGGATTGCCTTTTCTATAGTAAATTATTCAAAAAATAATTTTCTACTGTCGCAAATTTTAATTACGCCAGGGATTGCCTTTTCTAGAGTAAATTATTCAAAAAATAATTTTTTACTATCGCAAGTTTTAATTACGCCAGGGATTGCCTTTTCTATAGTAAATTATTCAAAAAATAATTTTCTACTGTCGCAAATTTTAATTACGCCAGGGATTGCCTTTTCTATAGTAAATTATTCAAAAAATAATTTTTTACTATCGCAAGTTTTAATTACGTGAGGGATTGCCTTTTCTATAGTAATTTACTGTGGAAAAGGCAATCCCTGGCGTAATTAAAATTTGCGATAGTAAAAAATTATTTTTTGAATAATTTACTATAGAAAAGGCAATCCCTGGCGTAATTAAAACTTGCGATAGTAAAAAATTATTTTTTGAATAATTTACTATAGAAAAGGCAATCCCTGGCGTAATTAAAATTTGCGACAGTAGAAAATTATTTTTTGAATAATTTACTATAGAAAAGGCAATCCCTGGCGTAATTAAAACTTGCGATAGTAAAAAATTATTTTTTGAATAATTTACTATAGAAAAGGCAATCCCTGGCGTAATTAAAATTTGCGACAGTAGAAAATTATTTTTTGAATAATTTACTATAGAAAAGGCAATCCCTGGCGCCATTAAAATTTGCGACAGTTGAAAATTATTTTTTGAATAATTTACTATAGAAAAGGCAATCCCTGGCGCACTTAAAATTTGCGACAGTTGAAAATTATTTTGTGAGAAATTTACTATAGAAAAGGCAATCCCTGGCGCCATTAAAATTTGCGACAGTAAAAAATTATTTTTTGAATAATTTACTATAGAAAAGGCAATCCCTGGCGTAATTAAAATTTGCGACAGTAGAAAATTATTTTTTGAATAATTTACTATAGAAAAGGCAATCCCTGGCGCCATTAAAATTTGCGACAGTTGAAAATTATTTTTTGAATAATTTACTATAGAAAAGGCAATCCCTGGCGTAATTAAAATTTGCGACAGTAGAAAATTATTTTTTGAATAATTTACTATAGAAAAGGCAATCCCTGGCGCACTTAAAATTTGCGATAGTAAAAAATTATTTTTTGAATAATTTACTATAGAAAAGGCAATCCCTGGCGCACTTAAAATTTGCGATAGTAAAAAATTATTTTTTGAATAATTTACTATAGAAAAGGCAATCCCTGGCGTAATTAAAACTTGCGATAGTAAAAAATTATTTTTTGAATAATTTACTATAGAAAAGGCAATCCCTGGCGTAATTAAAATTTGCGACAGTAGAAAATTATTTTTTGAATAATTTACTATAGAAAAGGCAATCCCTGGCGCCATTAAAATTTGCGACAGTTGAAAATTATTTTTTGAATAATTTACTATAGAAAAGGCAATCCCTGGCGCACTTAAAATTTGCGACAGTAGAAAATTATTTTTTGAATAATTTACTGTGGAAAAGGCAATCCCTGGCGTAATTAAAATTTGCGATAGTAAAAAATTATATTTTGAATAATTTACTATAGAAAAGGCAATCCCTGGCGTAATTAAAACTTGCGATAGTAAAAAATTATTTTTTGAATAATTTACTATAGAAAAGGCAATCCCTGGCGTAATTAAAATTTGCGACAGTAGAAAATTATTTTTTGAATAATTTACTATAGAAAAGGCAATCCCTGGCGTAATTAAAACTTGCGATAGTAAAAAATTATTTTTTGAATAATTTACTATAGAAAAGGCAATCCCTGGCGTAATTAAAATTTGCGACAGTAGAAAATTATTTTTTGAATAATTTACTATAGAAAAGGCAATCCCTGGCGCCATTAAAATTTGCGACAGTTGAAAATTATTTTTTGAATAATTTACTATAGAAAAGGCAATCCCTGGCGCACTTAAAATTTGCGACAGTAGAAAATTATTTTGTGAGAAATTTACTATAGAAAAGGCAATCCCTGGCGTAATTAAAACTTGCGATAGTAAAAAATTATTTTTTGAATAATTTACTATAGAAAAGGCAATCCCTGGCGTAATTAAAATTTGCGACAGTAAAAAATTATTTTTTGAATAATTTACTATAGAAAAGGCAATCCCTGGCGTAATTAAAATTTGCGACAGTAGAAAATTATTTTTTGAATAATTTACTATAGAAAAGGCAATCCCTGGCGCACTTAAAATTTGCGACAGTAGAAAATTATTTTTTGAATAATTTACTGTGGAAAAGGCAATCCCTGGCGTAATTAAAATTTGCGATAGTAAAAAATTATTTTTTGAATAATTTACTATAGAAAAGGCAATCCCTGGCGTAATTAAAACTTGCGATAGTAAAAAATTATTTTTTGAATAATTTACTATAGAAAAGGCAATCCCTGGCGCACTTAAAATTTGCGATAGTAAAAAATTATTTTTTGAATAATTTACTATAGAAAAGGCAATCCCTGGCGTAATTAAAATTTGCGACAGTAGAAAATTATTTTTTGAATAATTTACTATAGAAAAGGCAATCCCTGGCGCACTTAAAATTTGCGATAGTAAAAAATTATTTTTTGAATAATTTACTATAGAAAAGGCAATCCCTGGCGCACTTAAAATTTGCGACAGTAGAAAATTATTTTTTGAATAATTTACTGTGGAAAAGGCAATCCCTGGCGTAATTAAAATTTGCGATAGTAAAAAATTATTTTTTGAATAATTTACTATAGAAAAGGCAATCCCTGGCGTAATTAAAACTTGCGATAGTAAAAAATTATTTTTTGAATAATTTACTATAGAAAAGGCAATCCCTGGGATATTTAAAATTTGCGACAGTAAAAAATTATTTTTTGAATAATTTACTATAGAAAAGGCAATCCCTGGGATATTTAAAATTTGCGACAGTAAAAAATTATTTTTTGAATAATTTACTATAGAAAAGGCAATCCCTGGCGCACTTAAAATTTGCGATAGTAAAAAATTATTTTTTGAATAATTTACTATAGAAAAGGCAATCCCTGGCGTAATTAAAATTTGCGATAGTAAAAAATTATTTTTTGAATAATTTACTATAGAAAAGGCAATCCCTGGCGCCATTAAAATTTGCGACAGTAAAAAATTATTTTTTGAATAATTTACTATAGAAAAGGAAATCCCTGCCGCACTTAAAATTTGCGACAGTTGAAAATTATTTTTTGAATAATTTACTATAGAAAAGGCAATCCCTGGCGCACTTAAAATTTGCGATAGTAAAAAATTATTTTTTGAATAATTTACTATAGAAAAGGCAATCCCTGGCGCACTTAAAATTTGCGACAGTAGAAAATTATTTTTTGAATAATTTACTGTGGAAAAGGCAATCCCTGGCGTAATTAAAATTTGCGATAGTAAAAAATTATTTTTTGAATAATTTACTATAGAAAAGGCAATCCCTGGCGTAATTAAAACTTGCGATAGTAAAAAATTATTTTTTGAATAATTTACTATAGAAAAGGCAATCCCTGGGATATTTAAAATTTGCGACAGTAAAAAATTATTTTTTGAATAATTTACTATAGAAAAGGCAATCCCTGGGATATTTAAAATTTGCGACAGTAAAAAATTATTTTTGAATAATTTACTATAGAAAAGGCAATCCCTGGCGCCATTAAAATTTGCGACAGTAGAAAATTATTTTTTGAATAATTTACTATAGAAAAGGCAATCCCTGGCGCACTTAAAATTTTCTATAGTAATTTACTGTGGAAAAGGCAATCCCTGGCGTAATTAAAATTTGCGATAGTAAAAAATTATTTTTTGAATAATTTACTATAGAAAAGGCAATCGCTGGCGTAATTAAAACTTGCGATAGTAAAAAATTATTTTTTGAATAATTTACTATAGAAAAGGCAATCCCTGGCGTAATTAAAACTTGCGATAGTAGAAAATTATTTTTTGAATAATTTACTATAGAAAAGGCAATCCCTGGCGTAATTAAAATTTGCGACAGTAGAAAATTATTTTTTGAATAATTTACTATAGAAAAGGCAATCCCTGGGATATTTAAAATTTGCGACAGTAAAAAATTATTTTTTGAATAATTTACTATAGAAAAGGCAATCCCTGGCGTAATTAAAATTTGCGACAGTAGAAAATTATTTTTTGAATAATTTACTATAGAAAAGGCAATCCCTGGCGTAATTAAAATTTGCGACAGTAGAAAATTATTTTTTGAATAATTTACTATAGAAAAGGCAATCCCTGGCGTAATTAAAATTTGCGATAGTTGAAAATTATTTTTTGAATAATTTACTGTGGAAAAGGCAATCCCTGGGATATTTAAAATTTGCGACAGTAGAAAATTATTTTTTGAATAATTTACTATAGAAAAGGCAATCCCTGGCGCCATTAAAATTTGCGACAGTAAAAAATTATTTTTTGAATAATTTACTATAGAAAAGGCAATCCCTGGGATATTTAAAATTTGCGATAGTAAAAAATTATTTTTTGAATAATTTACTATAGAAAAGGCAATCCCTGGGATATTTAAAATTTGCGACAGTAAAAAATTATTTTTTGAATAATTTACTATAGAAAAGGCAATCCCTGGCGTAATTAAAATTTGCGACAGTAGAAAATTATTTTTTGAATAATTTACTATAGAAAAGGCAATCCCTGGCGTAATTAAAATTTGCGACAGTAGAAAATTATTTTTTGAATAATTTACTATAGAAAAGGCAATCCATGGCGTATTTAAAATTTGCGATAGTAAAAAATTATTTTTTGAATAATTTACTATAGAAAAGGCAATCCCTGGGATATTTAAAATTTGCGACAGTAAAAAATTATTTTTTGAATAATTTACTATAGAAAAGGCAATCCCTGGCGTAATTAAAATTTGCGACAGTAGAAAATTATTTTTTGAATAATTTACTATAGAAAAGGCAATCCCTGGCGTAATTAAAATTTGCGACAGTAGAAAATTATTTTTTGAATAATTTACTATAGAAAAGGCAATCCCTGGGATATTTTAAATTTGCGACAGTAAAAAATTATTTTTTGAATAATTTACTATAGAAAAGGCAATCCCTGGCGTAATTAAAATTTGCGACAGTAAAAAATTATTTTTTGAATAATTTACTATAGAAAAGGCATTCTCTGGCGTAATTAAAACTTGCGATAGTAAAAAATTATTTTTTGAATAATTTACTATAGAAAAGGCAATCCCTGGCGCACTTAAAATTTGCGATAGTAAAAAATTATTTTTTGAATAATTTACTATAGAAAAGGCAATCCCTGGCGTAATTAAAATTTGCGACAGTAGAAAATTATTTTTTGAATAATTTACTATAGAAAAGGCAATCCCTGGCGCACTTAAAATTTGCGACAGTAAAAAATTATTTTTTGAATAATTTACTATAGAAAAGGCAATCCCTGGCGCACTTAAAATTTGCGACAGTAAAAAATTATTTTTTGAATAATTTACTATAGAAAAGGCAATCCCTGGGATATTTTAAATTTGCGACAGTAAAAAATTATTTTTTGAATAATTTACTATAGAAAAGGCAATCCCTGGGATATTTTAAATTTGCGATAGTAAAAAATTATTTTTTGAATAATTTACTATAGAAAAGGCAATCCCTGGCGTAATTAAAATTTGCGATAGTAAAAAATTATTTTTTGAATAATTTACTATAGAAAAGGCAATCCCTGGCGTAATTAAAATTTGCGACAGTAGAAAATTATTTTTTGAATTATTTACTATAGAAAAGGCAATCCCTGGGATATTTTAAACTTGCGACAGTAAAAAATTATTTTTTGAATAATTTACTATAGAAAAGGCAATCCCTGGGATATTTAAAATTTGCGATAGTAAAAAATTATTTTTTGAATAATTTACTATAGAAAAGGCAATCCCTGGCGCACTTAAAATTTGCGATAGTAAAAAATTATTTTTTGAATAATTTACTATAGAAAAGGCAATCCCTGGCGCACTTAAAATTTGCGATAGTAAAAAATTATTTTTTGAATAATTTACTATAGAAAAGGCAATCCCTGGCGTAATTAAAATTTGCGATAGTAAAAAATTATTTTTTGAATAATTTACTATAGAAAAGGCAATCCCTGGCGTAATTAAAATTTGCGACAGTAGAAAATTATTTTTTGAATTATTTACTATAGAAAAGGCAATCCCTGGGATATTTTAAACTTGCGACAGTAAAAAATTATTTTTTGAATAATTTACTATAGAAAAGGCAATCCCTGGGATATTTAAAATTTGCGATAGTAAAAAATTATTTTTTGAATAATTTACTATAGAAAAGGCAATCCCTGGCGCACTTAAAATTTGCGACAGTAGAAAATTATTTTTTGAATTATTTACTATAGAAAAGGCAATCCCTGGGATATTTTAAATTTGCGACAGTAAAAAATTATTTTTTGAATAATTTACTATAGAAAAGGCAATCCCTGGCGCCATTAAAATTTGCGACAGTTGAAAATTATTTTTTGAATAATTTACTATAGAAAAGGCAATCCCTGGCGTAATTAAAATTTGCGACAGTAGAAAATTATTTTTTGAATTATTTACTATAGAAAAGGCAATCCCTGGCGTAATTAAAATTTGCGACAGTAGAAAATTATTTTTGAATAATTTACTATAGAAAAGGCAATCCCTGGCGTAATTAAAACTTATGATAGTAAAAAATTATTTTTTGAATAATTTACTGTGGAAAAGGCAATCCCTGGCGTAATTAAAATTTGCGACAGTAGAAAATTATTTTTTGAATAATTTACTATAGAAAAGGCAATCCCTGGCGCACTTAAAATTTGCGATAGTAAAAAATTATTTTTTGAATAATTTACTGTGGAAAAGGCAATCCCTGGGATATTTTAAATTTGCGACAGTAGAAAATTATTTTTTGAATAATTTACTGTGGAAAAGGCAATCCCTGGGATATTTTAAATTTGCGACAGTAAAAAATTATTTTTTGAATAATTCACTATAGAAAAGGCAATCCCTGGCGTAATTAAAACTTGCGATAGTAAAAAATTATTTTTTGAATAATTTACTATAGAAAAGGCAATCCCTGGCGCACTTAAAATTTGCGATAGTAAAAAATTATTTTTTGAATAATTTACTATAGAAAAGGCAATCCCTGGCGTAATTAAAATTTGCGACAGTAGAAAATTATTTTTTGAATAATTTACTATAGAAAAGGCAATCCCTGGCGCACTTAAAATTTGCGACAGTAAAAAATTATTTTTTGAATAATTTAAATCCCTGGCGCACTTAAAATTTGCGACAGTAAAAAATTATTTTTTGAATAATTTACTATAGAAAAGGCAATCCCTGGGATATTTTAAATTTGCGACAGTAAAAAATTATTTTTTGAATAATTTACTATAGAAAAGGCAATCCCTGGGATATTTTAAATTTGCGATAGTAAAAAATTATTTTTTGAATAATTTACTATAGAAAAGGCAATCCCTGGCGTAATTAAAATTTGCGACAGTAGAAAATTATTTTTTGAATAATTTACTATAGAAAAGGCAATCCCTGGCGTAATTAAAATTTGCGACAGTAAAAAATTATATTTTGAATAATTTACTGTGGAAAAGGCAATCCCTGGGATATTTTAAATTTGCGATAGTAAAAAATTATTTTTTGAATAATTTACTATAGAAAAGGCAATCCCTGGCGTAATTAAAATTTGCGACAGTAGAAAATTATTTTGTGAGAAATTTACTATAGAAAAGGCAATCCCTGGCGTAATTAAAATTTGCGACAGTAAAAAATTATTTTTTGAATAATTTACTATAGAAAAGGCAATCCCTGGCGCCATTAAAATTTGCGACAGTTGAAAATTATTTTTTGAATAATTTACTATAGAAAAGGCAATCCCTGGCGCCATTAAAATTTGCGACAGTTGAAAATTATTTTTTGAATAATTTACTATAGAAAAGGCAATCCCTGGCGCACTTAAAATTTGCGATAGTAAAAAATTATTTTTTGAATAATTTACTATAGAAAAGGCAATCCCTGGGATATTTAAAATTTGCGACAGTAAAAAATTATTTTTTGAATAATTTACTATAGAAAAGGCAATCCCTGGCGTAATTAAAATTTGCGATAGTAAAAAATTATTTTTTGAATAATTTACTATAGAAAAGGCAATCCCTGGCGTAATTAAAATTTGCGATAGTAAAAAATTATTTTTTGAATAATTTACTATAGAAAAGGCAATCCCTGGGATATTTAAAATTTGCGACAGTAAAAAATTATTTTTTGAATAATTTACTATAGAAAAGGCAATCCCTGGCGCCATTAAAATTTGCGACAGTTGAAAATTATTTTTTGAATAATTTACTATAGAAAAGGCAATCCCTGGCGCACTTAAAATTTGCGATAGTAAAAAATTATTTTTTGAATAATTTACTATAGAAAAGGCAATCCCTGGCGTAATTAAAACTTGCGATAGTAAAAAATTATTTTTTGAATAATTTACTATAGAAAAGGCAATCCCTGGCGCACTTAAAATTTGCGATAGTAAAAAATTATTTTTTGAATAACTTACTATAGAAAAGGCAATCCCTGGCGTAATTAAAATTTGCGACAGTAGAAAATTATTTTTTGAATAATTTACTATAGAAAAGGCAATCCCTGGCGCACTTAAAATTTGCGACAGTAAAAAATTATTTTTTGAATAATTTACTATAGAAAAGGCAATCCCTGGCGCACTTAAAATTTGCGACAGTAAAAAATTATTTTTTGAATAATTTACTATAGAAAAGGCAATCCCTGGGATATTTTAAATTTGCGATAGTAAAAAATTATTTTTTGAATAATTTACTATAGAAAAGGCAATCCCTGGCGTAATTAAAATTTGCGACAGTAAAAAATTATTTTTTGAATTATTTACTATAGAAAAGGCAATCCCTGGCGTAATTAAAATTTGCGACAGTAGAAAATTATTTTTTGAATAATTTACTGTGGAAAAGGCAATCCCTGGGATATTTTAAATTTGCGACAGTAAAAAATTATTTTTTGAATAATTTACTATAGAAAAGGCAATCCCTGGCGTAATTAAAATTTGCGACAGTAAAAAATTATTTTTTGAATAATTTACTATAGAAAAGGCAATCCCTGGGATATTTAAAATTTGCGACAGTAAAAAATTATTTTTTGAATAATTTACTGTGGAAAAGGCAATCCCTGGCGTAATTAAAATTTGCGACAGTAGAAAATTATTTTTTGAATAATTTACTATAGAAAAGGCAATCCCTGGCGCACTTAAAATTTGCGACAGTAAAAAATTATTTTTTTGAATAATTTACTATAGAAAAGGGCAATCCCTGGCGCACTTAAAATTTGCGACAGTAAAAAATTATTTTTTGAATAATTTACTATAGAAAAGGCAATCCCTGGGATATTTTAAATTTGCGACAGTAAAAATTATTTTTTGAATAATTTACTATAGAAAAGGCAATCCCTGGGATATTTTAAATTTGCGATAGTAAAAAATTATTTTTTGAATAATTTACTATAGAAAAGGCAATCCCTGGCGTAATTAAAATTTGCGACAGTAGAAAATTATTTTTTGAATAATTTACTATAGAAAAGGCAATCCCTGGCGTAATTAAAATTTGCGACAGTAAAAAATTATTTTTTGAATAATTTACTATAGAAAAGGCAATCCCTGGGATATTTAAAATTTGCGACAGTAAAAAATTATTTTTTTGAATAATTTACTGTGGAAAAGGCAATCCCTGGGATATTTAAAATTTGCGACAGTAAAAAATTATTTTTTGAATAATTTACTATAGAAAAGGGCAATCCCTGGCGCACTTAAAATTTGCGATAGTAAAAAATTATTTTTTGAATAATTTACTATAGAAAAGGCAATCCCTGGCGTAATTAAAATTTGCGACAGTAGAAAATTATTTTTTGAATTATTTACTATAGAAAAGGCAATCCCTGGCGTAATTAAAATTTGCGACAGTAGAAAATTATTTTTTGAATAATTTACTATAGAAAAGGCAATCCCTGGCGTAATTAAAATTTGCGACAGTAGAAAATTATTTTTTGAATAATTTACTATAGAAAAGGCAATCCCTGGCGTAATTAAAATTTGCGACAGTTGAAAATTATTTTTTGAATAATTTACTATAGAAAAGGCAATCCTGGCGTAATTAAAATTTGCGACAGTAGAAAATTATTTTTGAATAATTTACTATAGAAAAGGCAATCCCTGGCGTAATTAAAACTTATGATAGTAAAAAAATTATTTTTTTGAATAATTTACTATAGAAAATTCAATCCCTGGCGTAATTAAAATTTGCGACAGTAGGAAAATTATTTTTTGAATAATTTACTATAGAAAAGGCAATCCCTGGCGCCATTAAAATTTGCGACAGTTGAAAATTATTTTTTGAATAATTTACTATAGAAAAGGCAATCCCTGGCGTAATTAAAATTTGCGACAGTAAAAAATTATTTTTTGAATAATTTACTATAGAAAAGGCAATCCCTGGCGCACTTAAAATTTGCGACAGTAGAAAATTATTTTTTGAATAATTTACTATAGAAAAGGCCCTGGCGCACTTAAAATTTGCGATAGTAAAAAATTATTTTTTGAATAATTTACTATAGAAAAGGCAATCCCTGGCGTAATTAAAATTTGCGATAGTAAAAAATTATTTTTTGAATAATTTACTATAGAAAAGGCAATCCCTGGCGTAATTAAAATTTGCGACAGTAGAAAATTATTTTTTGAATTATTTACTATAGAAAAGGCAATCCCTGGGATATTTTAAACTTGCGACAGTAAAAAATTATTTTTTGAATAATTTACTATAGAAAAGGCAATCCCTGGGATATTTAAAATTTGCGATAGTAAAAAATTATTTTTTGAATAATTTACTATAGAAAAGGCAATCCCTGGCGTAATTAAAATTTGCCGACAGTAGAAAATTATTTTTTGAATAATTTACTATAGAAAAGGCAATCCCTGGCGTAATTAAAACTTGCGACAGTTGAAAATTATTTTTTGAATAATTTACTATAGAAAAGGCAATCCCTGGCGTAATTAAAATTTGCGACAGTAGAAAATTATTTTTTGAATAATTTACTATAGAAAAGGCAATCCCTGGCGTAATTAAAACTTGCGACAGTTGAAAATTATTTTTTGAATAATTTACTATAGAAAAGGCAATCCCTGGCGCACTTAAAATTTGCGATAGTAAAAAATTATTTTTTGAATAATTTACTATAGAAAAGGCAATCCCTGGCGTAATTAAAATTTGCGATAGTAAAAAATTATTTTTTGAATAATTTACTATAGAAAAGGCAATCCCTGGCGCACTTAAAATTTGCGATAGTAAAAAATTATTTTTTGAATAATTTACTATAGAAAAGGCAATCCCTGGCGTAATTAAAATTTGCGACAGTAGAAAATTATTTTTTGAATAATTTACTATAGAAAAGGCAATCCCTGGCGCACTTAAAATTTGCGATAGTAAAAAATTATTTTTGAATAATTTACTATAGAAAAAGGCAATCCCTGGCGTAATTAAAATTTGCGACAGTAGAAAATTATTTTTTGAATAATTTACTATAGAAAAGGCAATCCCTGGCGCACTTAAAATTTGCGATAGTAAAAAATTATTTTTTGAATAATTTACTATAGAAAAGGCAATCCCTGGCGCACTTAAAATTTGCGACAGTAAAAAATTATTTTTTGAATAATTTACTATAGAAAAGGCAATCCCTGGCGCACTTAAAATTTGCGACAGTAAAAAATTATTTTTTTGAATAATTTACTATAGAAAAGGCAATCCCTGGGATATTTTAAATTTGCGACAGTAAAAAATTATTTTTTGAATAATTTACTATAGAAAATGCAATCCCTGGCGTAATTAAAATTTGCGACAGTAAAAAATTATTTTTTGAATAATTTACTATAGAAAAGGCAATCCCTGGCGTAATTAAAATTTGCGACAGTAGAAAATTATTTTTTGAATAATTTTACTATAGAAAAGGCAATCCCTGGCGTAATTAGAATTTGCGACAGTAGAAAATTATTTTTTGAATAAATTTACTATAGAAAAGGCAATCCCTGGCGTAATTAAAATTTGCGACAGTAGAAAATTATTTTTTGAATAATTTACTATAGAAAAAGGCAATCCCTGGCGTAATTAAAATTTGCGACAGTAGAAAATTATTTTTTGAATTATTTACTATAGAAAAGGCAATCCCTGGGATATTTAAAATTTGCGACAGTAGAAAATTATTTTTTGAATAATTTACTATAGAAAAGGCAATCCCTGGCGTAATTAAAATTTGCGACAGTAGAAAATTATTTTTTGAATTATTTACTATAGAAAAGGCAATCCCTGGGATATTTAAAATTTGCGACAGTAAAAAATTATTTTTTGAATAATTTACTTATAGAAAAGGCAATCCCTGGGATATTTTAAATTTGCGACAGTAAAAAATTATTTTTTGAATTATTTACTATAGAAAAGGCAATCCCTGGCGTAATTAAAATTTGCGACAGTAGGAAAATTATTTTTTGAATAATTTACTGTGGAAAAGGCAATCCCTGGGATATTTTAAATTTGCGACAGTAAAAAATTATTTTTTGAATAATTTACTATAGAAAAGGCAATCCCTGGCGTAATTAAAACTTGCGATAGTAAAAAATTATTTTTTGAATAATTTACTATAGAAAAGGCAATCCCTGGCGCACTTAAAATTTGCGATAGTAAAAAATTATTTTTTGAATAATTTACTATAGAAAAGGCAATCCCTGGCGTAATTAAATTTTGCGACAGTAGAAAATTATTTTTTGAATAATTTACTATAGAAAAGGCAATCCCTGGCGTAATTAAAACTTGCGATAGTAAAAAATTATTTTTTGAATAATTTACTATAGAAAAGGCAATCCCTGGCGCACTTAAAATTTGCGACAGTAGAAAATTATTTTTTGAATGATTTACTATAGAAAAGGCAATCCCTGGCGCACTTAAAATTTGCGATAGTAAAAAAATTATTTTTTGAATAATTTACTATAGAAAAGGCAATACCTGGGATATTTTAAATTTGCGACAGTAAAAAATTATTTTTTGAATAATTTACTATAGAAAAAGGCAATCCCTGGGATATTTTAAATTTGCGATAGTAAAAAATTATTTTTTGAATAATTTACTATAGAAAAGGCAATCCCTGGCGCACTTAAAATTTGCGATAGTAAAAAATTATTTTTTGAATAATTTACTATAGAAAAGGCAATCCCTGGCGTAATTAAAATTTGCGACAGTAGAAAATTATTTTTTGAATAATTTACTATAGAAAAGGCAATCCCTGGCGTAATTAAAACTTTGCGATAGTAAAAAAATTATTTTTTGAATAATTTACTATAGAAAAGGCAATCCCTGGCGCACTTAAAATTTGCGACAGTAGAAAATTATTTTTTGAATAATTTACTATAGAAAAGGCAATCCCTGGCGCACTTAAAATTTGCGATAGTAAAAAATTATTTTTTGAATAATTTACTATAGAAAAGGCAATCCCTGGCGTAATTAAAATTTGCGACAGTAGAAAATTATTTTTTGAATAGTTTACTATAGAAAAGGCAATCCCTGGCGCACTTAAAATTTGCGATAGTAAAAAATTATTTTTTGAATAATTTACTATAGAAAAGGCAATCCCTGGCGTAATTAAAATTTGCGACAGTAGAAAATTATTTTTTGAATAATTTACTATAGAAAAGGCAATCCCTGGCGCACTTAAAATTTGCGATAGTAAAAAATTATTTTTTGAATAATTTACTATAGAAAAGGCAATCCCTGGGATATTTTAAATTTGCGATAGTAAAAAATTATTTTTTGAATAAATTTACTATAGAAAAGGCAATCCCTGGCGTAATTAAAATTTGCGACAGTAGAAAATTATTTTTTGAATAATTTACTATATAAAAGGCAATCCCTGGCGCACTTAAAATTTGCGACAGTAGAAAATTATTTTTTGAATAATTTACTATAGAAAAGGCAATCCCTGACGTAATTAAAATTTGCGACAGTAGAAAATTATTTTTTGAATAATTTACTATAGAAAAGGCAATCCCTGGCGCACTTAAAATTTGCGATAGTAAAAAATTATTTTTTGAATAATTTACTATAGAAAAGGCAATCCCTGGGATATTTTAAATTTGCGATAGTAAAAAATTATTTTTTGAATAATTTACTATAGAAAAGGCAATCCCTGGCGCACTTAAAATTTGCGATAGTAAAAAATTAGTTTTTGAATAATTTACTATAGAAAAGGCAATCCCTGGCGTAATTAAAATTTGCGACAGTAGAAAATTATTTTTTGAATAATTTACTATAGAAAAGGCAATCCCTGGCGCACTTAAAATTTGCGATAGTAAAAAATTATTTTTTGAATAATTTACTATAGAAAAGGCAATCCCTGGCGTAATTAAAATTTGCGACAGTAGAAAATTATTTTTTGAATAATTTACTATAGAAAAGGCAATCCCTGGCGCACTTAAAATTTGCGACAGTAAAAAATTATTTTTTGAATAATTTACTATAGAAAAGGCAATCCCTGGCGCACTTAAAATTTGCGACAGTAAAAAATTATTTTTTGAATAATTTACTATAGAAAAGGCAATCCCTGGGATATTTTAAATTTGCGACAGTAAAAAATTATTTTTTGAATAATTTACTATAGAAAAGGCAATCCCTGGGATATTTTAAATTTGCGATAGTAAAAAATTATTTTTTGAATAATTTACTATAGAAAAGGCAATCCCTGGCGTAATTAAAATTTGCGACAGTAGAAAATTATTTTTTGAATAATTTACTATAGAAAAGGCAATCCCTGGCGCACTTAAAATTTGCGACAGTAAAAAATTATTTTTTGAATAATTTACTATAGAAAAGGCAATCCCTGGCGTAATTAAAATTTGCGATAGTAAAAAATTATTTTTTGAATAATTTACTATAGAAAAGGCAATCCCTGGCGTAATTAAAATTTGCGACAGTAGAAAATTATTTTTTGAATTATTTACTATAGAAAAGGCAATCCCTGGGATATTTTAAATTTGCGACAGTAAAAAATTATTTTTTGAATAATTTACTATAGAAAAGGCAATCCCTGGCGTAATTAAAATTTGCGACAGTAGAAAATTATTTTTTGAATTATTTACTATAGAAAAGGCAATCCCTGGGATATTTAAAATTTGCGACAGTAAAAAATTATTTTTTGAATAATTTACTATAGAAAAGGCAATCCCTGGGATATTTTAAATTTGCGACAGTAAAAAATTATTTTTTGAATTATTTACTATAGAAAAGGCAATCCCTGGCGTAATTAAAATTTGCGATAGTAAAAAATTATTTTTTGAATAATTTACTATAGAAAAGGCAATCCCTGGCGCACTTAAAATTTGCGATAGTAAAAAATGATTTTTTGAATAATTTACTATAGAAAAGGCAATCCCTGGGATATTTTAAATTTGCGACAGTAAAAAATTATTTTTTGAATAATTTACTATAGAAAAGGCAATCCCTGGCGTAATTAAAATTTGCGACAGTAGAAAATTATTTTTTGAATTATTTACTATAGAAAAGGCAATCCCTGGGATATTTAAAATTTGCGACAGTAAAAAATTATTTTTTGAATAATTTACTATAGAAAAGGCAATCCCTGGGATATTTTAAATTTGCGACAGTAAAAAATTATTTTTTGAATTATTTACTATAGAAAAGGCAATCCCTGGCGTAATTAAAATTTGCGACAGTAGAAAATTATTTTTTGAATAATTTACTGTGGAAAAGGCAATCCCTGGGATATTTTAAATTTGCGACAGTAAAAAATTATTTTTTGAATAATTTACTATAGAAAAGGCAATCCCTGGCGCACTTAAAATTTGCGATAGTAAAAAATTATTTTTTGAATAATTTACTATAGAAAAGGCAATCCCTGGCGTAATTAAAATTTGCGACAGTAGAAAATTATTTTTTGAATAATTTACTATAGAAAAGGCAATCCCTGGCGCACTTAAAATTTGCGACAGTAAAAAATTATTTTTTGAATAATTTACTATAGAAAAGGCAATCCCTGGCGTAATTAAAATTTGCGATAGTAAAAAATTATTTTTTGAATAATTTACTATAGAAAAGGCAATCCCTGGCGTAATTAAAATTTGCGACAGTAGAAAATTATTTTTTGAATTATTTACTATAGAAAAGGCAATCCCTGGGATATTTAAAATTTGCGACAGTAAAAAATTATTTTTTGAATAATTTACTATAGAAAAGGCAATCCCTGGGATATTTTAAATTTGCGACAGTAAAAAATTATTTTTTGAATAATTTACTATAGAAAAGGCAATCCCTGGGATATTTTAAATTTGCGATAGTAAAAAATTATTTTTTGAATAATTTACTATAGAAAAGGCAATCCCTGGCGCACTTAAAATTTGCGATAGTAAAAAATTATTTTTTGAATAATTTACTATAGAAAAGGCAATCCCTGGCGTAATTAAAATTTGCGACAGTAGAAAATTATTTTTTGAATAATTTACTATAGAAAAGGCAATCCCTGGCGCACTTAAAATTTGCGACAGTAAAAAATTATTTTTTGAATAATTTACTATAGAAAAGGCAATCCCTGGCGCACTTAAAATTTGCGATAGTAAAAAATTATTTTTTGAATAATTTACTATAGAAAAGGCAATCCCTGGGATATTTTAAATTTGCGACAGTAAAAAATTATTTTTTGAATAATTTACTATAGAAAAGGCAATCCCTGGCGTAATTAAAATTTGCGACAGTAGAAAATTATTTTTTGAATAATTTACTATAGAAAAGGCAATCCCTGGCGTAATTAAAACTTGCGATAGTAAAAAATTATTTTTTGAATAATTTACTATAGAAAAGGCAATCCCTGGCGCACTTAAAATTTGCGACAGTAAAAAATTATTTTTTGAATAATTTACTATAGAAAAGGCAATCCCTGGCGCACTTAAAATTTGCGACAGTAAAAAATTATTTTTTGAATAATTTACTATAGAAAAGGCAATCCCTGGGATATTTTAAATTTGCGACAGTAAAAAATTATTTTTTGAATAATTTACTATAGAAAAGGCAATCCCTGGGATATTTTAAATTTGCGATAGTAAAAAATTATTTTTTGAATAATTTACTATAGAAAAGGCAATCCCTGGCGCACTTAAAATTTGCGACAGTAAAAAATTATTTTTTGAATAATTTACTATAGAAAAGGCAATCCCTGGGATATTTTAAATTTGCGACAGTAAAAAATTATTTTTTGAATAATTTACTATAGAAAAGGCAATCCCTGGGATATTTTAAATTTGCGATAGTAAAAAATTATTTTTTGAATAATTTACTATAGAAAAGGCAATCCCTGGCGCACTTAAAATTTGCGATAGTAAAAAATTATTTTTTGAATAATTTACTATAGAAAAAGGCAATCCCTGGCGTAATTAAAATTTGCGACAGTAGAAAATTATTTTTTGAATAATTTACTATAGAAAAGGCAATCCCTGGCGCACTTAAAATTTGCGATAGTAAAAAATTATTTTTTGAATAATTTACTATAGAAAAGGCAATCCCTGGCGTAATTAAAATTTGCGACAGTAGAAAATTATTTTTTGAATAATTTACTATAGAAAAGGCAATCCCTGGCGCACTTAAAATTTGCGACAGTAAAAAATTATTTTTTGAATAATTTACTATAGAAAAGGCAATCCCTGGCGCACTTAAAATTTGCGATAGTAAAAAATTATTTTTTGAATAATTTACTATAGAAAAGGCAATCCCTGGCGCCATTAAAATTTGCGACAGTAAAAAATTATTTTTTGAATAATTTACTATAGAAAAGGCAATCCCTGGCGTAATTAAAATTTGCGACAGTAGAAAATTATTTTTTGAATAATTTACTATAGAAAAGGCAATCCCTGGCGCACTTAAAATTTGCGACAGTAGAAAATTATTTTTTGAATAATTTACTGTGGAAAAGGCAATCCCTGGGATATTTAAAATTTGCGACAGTAAAAAATTATTTTTTGAATAATTTACTATAGAAAAGGCAATCCCTGGCGTAATTAAAATTTGCGATAGTAAAAAATTATTTTTTGAATAATTTACTGTGGAAAAGGCAATCCCTGGCGTAATTAAAATTTGCGACAGTAGAAAATTATTTTTTGAATAATTTACTATAGAAAAGGCAATCCCTGGGATATTTTAAATTTGCGACAGTAAAAAATTATTTTTTGAATAATTTACTATAGAAAAGGCAATCCCTGGCGTAATTAAAACTTGCGACAGTAAAAAATTATTTTTTGAATAATTTACTGTGGAAAAGGCAATCCCTGGATATTTTAAATTTGCGACAGTAAAAAATTATTTTTTGAATAATTTACTATAGAAAAGGCAATCCCTGGCGCACTTAAAATTTGCGATAGTAAAAAATTATTTTTTGAATAATTTACTATCGAAAAGGCAATCCCTGGCGCACTTAAAATTTGCGATAGTAAAAAATTATTTTTTGAATAATTTACTATAGAAAAGGCAATCCCTGGCGTAATTAAAATTTGCGACAGTAGAAAATTATTTTTTGAATAATTTACTATAGAAAAGGCAATCCCTGGCGCACTTAAAATTTGCGATAGTAAAAAATTATTTTTTGAATAATTTACTATAGAAAAGGCAATCCCTGGCGCACTTAAAATTTGCGATAGTAAAAAATTATTTTTTGAATAATTTACTATAGAAAAGGCAATCCCTGGCGTAATTAAAATTTGCGACAGTAGAAAATTATTTTTTGAATAATTTACTATAGAAAAGGCAATCCCTGGCGCACTTAAAATTTGCGATAGTAAAAAATTATTTTTTGAATAATTTACTATAGAAAAGGCAATCCCTGGGATATTTTAAATTTGCGATAGTAAAAAATTATTTTTTGAATAATTTACTATAGAAAAGGCAATCCCTGGCGCACTTAAAATTTGCGATAGTAAAAAATTATTTTTTGAATAATTTACTATAGAAAAGGCAATCCCTGGCGCACTTGAAATTTGCGATAGTAAAAAATTATTTTTTGAATAATTTACTATAGAAAAGGCAATCCCTGGCGTAATTAAAATTTGCGACAGTAGAAAATTATTTTTTGAATTATTTACTATAGAAAAGGCAATCCCTGGGATATTTAAAATTTGCGACAGTAAAAAATTATTTTTTGAATAATTTACTGTGGAAAAGGCAATCCCTGGGATATTTAAAATTTGCGACAGTAGAAAATTATTTTTTGAATAATTTACTATAGAAAAGGCAATCCCTGGCGCCATTAAAATTTGCGACAGTTGAAAATTATTTTTTGAATAATTTACTATAGAAAAGGCAATCCCTGGCGTAATTAAAATTTGCGACAGTAGAAAATTATTTTTTGAATAATTTACTGTGGAAAAGGCAATCCCTGGGATATTTTAAATTTGCGACAGTAAAAAATTATTTTTTGAATAATTTACTATAGAAAAGGCAATCCCTGGCGCCATTAAAATTTGCGACAGTTGAAAATTATTTTTTGGATAATTTACTATAGAAAAGGCAATCCCTGGCGCACTTAAAATTTGCGATAGTAAAAAATTATTTTTTGAATAATTTACTATAGAAAAGGCAATCCCTGGCGTAATTAAAATTTGCGACAGTAGAAAATTATTTTTTGAATAATTTACTATAGAAAAGGCAATCCCTGGCGCACTTAAAATTTGCGATAGTAAAAAATTATTTTTTGAATAATTTACTATAGAAAAGGCAATCCCTGGCGCCATTAAAATTTGCGACAGTAAAAAATTATTTTTTGAATTATTTACTATAGAAAAGGCAATCCCTGGCGTAATTAAAATTTGCGACAGTAGAAAATTATTTTTTGAATAATTTACTATAGAAAAGGCAATCCCTGGCGTAATTAAAATTTGCGATAGTAAAAAATTATTTTTTGAATAATTTACTATAGAAAAGGCAATCCCTGGCGCACTTAAAATTTGCGATAGTAAAAAATTATTTTTTGAATAATTTACTGTGGAAAAGGCAATCCCTGGCGTAATTAAAATTTGCGACAGTAGAAAATTATTTTTTGAATAATTTACTATAGAAAAGGCAATCCCTGGCGCACTTAAAATTTGCGATAGTAAAAAATTATTTTTTGAATAATTTACTATAGAAAAGGCAATCCCTGGCGTAATTAAAATTTGCGACAGTAGAAAATTATTTTTTGAATTATTTACTATAGAAAAGGCAATCCCTGGGATATTTAAAATTTGCGACAGTAAAAAATTATTTTTTGAATAATTTACTATAGAAAAGGCAATCCCTGGGATATTTTAAACTTTGCGACAGTAAAAAATTATTTTTTGAATAATTTACTATAGAAAAGGCAATCCCTGGCGCACTTAAAATTTGCGATAGTAAAAAATTATTTTTTGAATAATTTACTATAGAAAAGGCAATCCCTGGCGTAATTAAAACTTGCGATAGTAAAAAATTATTTTTGAATAATTTACTATAGAAAAGGCAATCCCTGGGATATTTTAAATTTGCGATAGTAAAAAATTATTTTTTGAATAATTTACTATAGAAAAGGCAATCCCTGGCGCACTTAAAATTTGCGATAGTAAAAAATTATTTTTTGAATAATTTACTATAGAAAAGGCAATCCCTGGCGCACTTAAAATTTGCGATAGTAAAAAATTATTTTTTGAATAATTTACTATAGAAAAGGCAATCCCTGGCGTAATTAAAATTTGCGACAGTAGAAAATTATTTTTTGAATTATTTACTATAGAAAAGGCAATCCCTGGCGTAATTAAAATTTGCGACAGTTGAAAATTATTTTTTGAATAATTTACTATAGAAAAGGCAATCCCTGGCGTAATTAAAATTTGCGATAGTAAAAAATTATTTTTTGAATTATTTACTATAGAAAAGGCAATCCCTGGGATATTTAAAATTTGCGATAGTAAAAAATTATTTTTTGAATAATTTACTATAGAAAAGGCAATCCCTGGCGTAATTAAAATTTGCGACAGTAGAAAATTATTTTTTGAATAATTTACTATAGAAAAGGCAATCCCTGGCGCCATTAAAATTTGCGACAGTTGAAAATTATTTTTTGAATAATTTACTATAGAAAAGGCAATCCCTGGCGTAATTAAAATTTGCGATAGTAAAAAATTATTTTTTGAATTATTTACTATAGAAAAGGCAATCCCTGGCGTAATTAAAATTTGCGACAGTAGAAAATTATTTTTTGAATAATTTACTATAGAAAAGGCAATCCCTGGGATATTTAAAATTTGCGATAGTAAAAAATTATTTTTTGAATAATTTACTATAGAAAAGGCAATCCCTGGGATATTTAAAATTTGCGACAGTTGAAAATTATTTTGTGAGAAATTTACTATAGAAAAGGCAATCCCTGGCGTAATTAAAATTTGCGACAGTAAAAAATTATTTTTTGAATAATTTACTATAGAAAAGGCAATCCCTGGCGCACTTAAAATTTGCGATAGTAAAAAATTATTTTTTGAATAATTTACTATAGAAAAGGCAATCCCTGGCGTAATTAAAACTTGCGATAGTAAAAAATTATTTTTGAATAATTTACTATAGAAAAGGCAATCCCTGGGATATTTTAAATTTGCGATAGTAAAAAATTATTTTTTGAATAATTTACTATAGAAAAGGCAATCCCTGGCGCACTTAAAATTTGCGATAGTAAAAAATTATTTTTTGAATAATTTACTATAGAAAAGGCAATCCCTGGCGCACTTAAAATTTGCGATAGTAAAAAATTATTTTTTGAATAATTTACTATAGAAAAGGCAATCCCTGGCGTAATTAAAATTTGCGACAGTAGAAAATTATTTTTTGAATTATTTACTATAGAAAAGGCAATCCCTGGGATATTTAAAATTTGCGACAGTAAAAAATTATTTTTTTGAATAATTTACTATAGAAAAGGCAATCCCTGGCGTAATTAAAACTTATGATAGTAAAAAATTATTTTTTGAATAATTTACTATAGAAAAGGCAATCCCTGGCGTAATTAAAATTTGCGACAGTAAAAAATTATTTTTTGAATTATTTACTATAGAAAAGGCAATCCCTGGCGTAATTAAAATTTGCGACAGTAGAAAATTATTTTTTGAATAATTTACTATAGAAAAGGCAATCCCTGGCGTAATTAAAACTTGCGATAGTAAAAAATTATTTTTTGAATAATTTACTATAGAAAAGGCAATCCCTGGCGCACTTAAAATTTGCGATAGTAAAAAATTATTTTTTGAATAATTTACTATAGAAAAGGCAATCCCTGGCGCCATTAAAATTTGCGACAGTAAAAAATTATTTTTTGAATAATTTACTATAGAAAAGGCAATCCCTGGCGTAATTAAAATTTGCGACAGTTGAAAATTATTTTGTGAGAAATTTACTATAGAAAAGGCAATCCCTGGGATATTTAAAATTTGCGACAGTAAAAAATTATTTTTGAATAATTTACTATAGAAAAGGCAATCCCTGGCGTAATTAAAACTTATGATAGTAAAAAATTATTTTTTGAATAATTTACTATAGAAAAGGCAATCCCTGGCGCACTTAAAATTTGCGATAGTAAAAAATTATTTTTTGAATAATTTACTATAGAAAAGGCAATCCCTGGCGCCATTAAAATTTGCGACAGTAAAAAATTATTTTTTGAATAATTTACTATAGAAAAGGCAATCCCTGGCGTAATTAAAATTTGCGACAGTAGAAAATTATTTTTTGAATAATTTACTATAGAAAAGGCAATCCCTGGCGCACTTAAAATTTGCGACAGTAGAAAATTATTTTTTGAATAATTTACTGTGGAAAAGGCAATCCCTGGGATATTTTAAAATTGCGACAGTAAAAAATTATTTTTTGAATAATTTACTATAGAAAAGGCAATCCCTGGCGCACTTAAAATTTGCGATAGTAAAAAATTATTTTTTGAATAATTTACTATAGAAAAGGCAATCCCTGGCGCCATTAAAATTTGCGACAGTAAAAAATTATTTTTTGAATAATTTACTATAGAAAAGGCAATCCCTGGCGTAATTAAAATTTGCGACAGTTGAAAATTATTTTGTGAGAAATTTACTATAGAAAAGGCAATCCCTGGGATATTTAAAATTTGCGACAGTAAAAAATTATTTTTGAATAATTTACTATAGAAAAGGCAATCCCTGGCGTAATTAAAACTTGTGATAGTAAAAAATTATTTTTGAATAATTTACTATAGAAAAGGCAATCCCTGGCGTAATTAAAATTTGCGACAGTAGAAAATTATTTTTTGAATAATTTACTATAGAAAAGGCAATCCCTGGCGCCATTAAAATTTGCGACAGTTGAAAATTATTTTTTGAATAATTTACTATAGAAAAGGCAATCCCTGGCGTAATTAAAATTTGCGATAGTAAAAAATTATTTTTTGAATTATTTACTATAGAAAAGGCAATCCCTGGCGTAATTAAAATTTGCGACAGTAGAAAATTATTTTTTGAATAATTTACTATAGAAAAGGCAATCCCTGGGATATTTAAAATTTGCGATAGTAAAAAATTATTTTTTGAATAATTTACTATAGAAAAGGCAATCCCTGGGATATTTAAAATTTGCGACAGTTGAAAATTATTTTGTGAGAAATTTACTATAGAAAGGCAATCCCTGGCGTAATTAAAATTTGCGTACAGTAAAAAATTATTTTTTGAATAATTTACTATAGAAAAGGCAATCCCTGGCGCACTATAAATTTGCGATAGTAAAAAATTATTTTTTGAATAATTTACTATAGAAAAGGCAATCCTGGCGTAATTAAAACTTGCGATAGTAAAAAATTATTTTTGAATAATTTACTATAGAAAAGGCAATCCCTGGGATATTTTAAATTTGCGATAGTAAAAAATTATTTTTTGAATAATTTACTATAGAAAAGGCAATCCCTGGCGCACTTAAAATTTGCGATAGTAAAAAATTATTTTTTGAATAATTTACTATAGAAAAGGCAATCCCTGGCGCACTTAAAATTTGCGATAGTAAAAAATTATTTTTTGAATAATTTACTATAGAAAAGGCAATCCCTGGCGTAATTAAAATTTGCGACAGTAGAAAATTATTTTTTGAATTATTTACTATAGAAAAGGCAATCCCTGGATATTTAAAATTTGCGACAGTAAAAAAATTATTTTTTTGAATAATTTAACTATAGAAAAAGGCAATCCCTGGCGTAATTAAAACTTATGATAGTAAAAAATTATTTTTTGAATAATTTACTATAGAAAAGGCAATCCCTGGCGTAATTAAAATTTGCGACAGGTAAAAAAAATTATTTTTTGAATTATTTACTATAGAAAAGGCAATCCCTGGCGTAATTAAAATTTGCGACAGTAGAAAATTATTTTTTGAATAATTTACTATAGAAAAGGCAATCCCTGGCGTAATTAAAACTTGCGAAAGTAAAAAATTATTTTTTGAATAATTTACTATAGAAAAGGCAATCCCTGGCGCACTTAAAATTTGCGATAGTAAAAAATTATTTTTTGAATAATTTACTATAGAAAAGGCAATCCCTGGCGCCATTAAAATTTGCGACAGTAAAAAATTATTTTTTGAATAATTTACTATAGAAAAGGCAATCCCTGGCGTAATTAAAATTTGCGACAGTTGAAAATTATTTTGTCGAGAAATTTACTATAGAAAAGGCAATCCCTGGGATATTTAAAATTTGCGACAGTAAAAAATTATTTTTGAATAATTTACTATAGAAAAGGCAATCCCTGGCGTAATTAAAACTTATGATAGTAAAAAATTATTTTTTTGAATAATTTACTATAGAAAAGGCAATCCCTGGCGCACTTAAAATTTGCGATAGTAAAAAATTATTTTTTGAATAATTTACTATAGAAAAGGCAATCCCTGGCGCCATTAAAATTTGCGACAGTAAAAAATTATTTTTTGAATAATTTACTATAGAAAGGCAATCCTTGGCGTAATTAAAATTTGCGACAGTAGAAAATTATTTTTTGAATAATTTACTATAGAAAAGGGCAATCCCTGGCGCACTTAAAATTTGCGACAGTAGAAAATTATTTTTTGAATAATTTACTGTGGAAAAGGCAATCCCTGGGATATTTTAAAATTGCGACAGTAAAAAATTATTTTTTGAATAATTTACTATAGAAAAGGCAATCCCTGGCGCACTTAAAATTTGCGATAGTAAAAAATTATTTTTTGAATAATTTACTATAGAAAAGGCAATCCCTGGCGCCATTAAAATTTGCGACAGTAAAAAATTATTTTTTGAATAATTTACTATAGAAAAGGCAATCCCTGGCGTAATTAAAATTTGCGACAGTTGAAAATTATTTTGTGAGAAATTTACTATAGAAAAGGCAATCCCTGGGATATTTAAAATTTGCGACAGTAAAAAATTATTTTTGAATAATTTACTATAGAAAAGGCAATCCCTGGCGTAATTAAAACTTGTGATAGTAAAAAATTATTTTTTGAATAATTTACTATAGAAAAGGCAATCCCTGGCGTAATTAAAATTTGCGACAGTAAAAAATTATTTTTTGAATTATTTACTATAGAAAAGGCAATCCCTGGCGTAATTAAAATTTGCGACAGTAGAAAATTATTTTTTGAATAATTTACTATAGAAAAGGCAATCCCTGGCGTAATTAAAACTTGCGATAGTAAAAAATTATTTTTTGAATAATTTTCTATAGAAAAGGCAATCCCTGGCGCACTTAAAATTTGCGACAGTTGAAAATTATTTTGTGAGAAATTTACTATAGAAAAGGCAATCCCTGGCGTAATTAAAATTTGCGACAGTTGAAAATTATTTTTTGAATAATTTACTGTGGAAAAGGCAATCCCTGGGATATTTAAAATTTGCGACAGTAAAAAATTATTTTTTGAATAATTTACTATAGAAAAGGCAATCCCTGGCGTAATTAAAATTTGCGATAGTAAAAAATTATTTTTTGAATAATTTACTATAGAAAAGGCAATCCCTGGCGTAATTAAAACTTGCGATAGTAAAAAATTATTTTTTGAATAATTTACTATAGAAAAGGCAATCCCTGGCGCACTTAAAATTTGCGACAGTAGAAAATTATTTTTTGAATAATTTACTGTGGAAAAGGCAATCCCTGGGATATTTAAAATTTGCGATAGTAAAAAATTATTTTTTGAATAATTTACTATAGAAAAGGCAATCCCTGGCGCCATTAAAATTTGCGACAGTTGAAAATTATTTTTTGAATAATTTACTATAGAAAAGGCAATCCCTGGCGCCATTAAAATTTGCGACAGTTGAAAATTATTTTGTGAGAAATTTACTATAGAAAAGGCAATCCCTGGGATATTTAAAATTTGCGACAGTAAAAAATTATTTTTTGAATAATTTACTATAGAAAAGGCAATCCCTGGCGCACTTAAAATTTGCGATAGTAAAAAATTATTTTTTGAATAATTTACTATAGAAAAGGCAATCCCTGGCGTAATTAAAATTTGCGACAGTAAAAAATTATTTTTTGAATAATTTACTATAGAAAAGGCAATCCCTGGCGCACTTAAAATTTGCGACAGTAGAAAATTATTTTTTGAATAATTTACTATAGAAAAGGCAATCCCTGGCGCCATTAAAATTTGCGACAGTTGAAAATTATTTTGTGAGAAATTTACTATAGAAAAGGCAATCCCTGGGATATTTAAAATTTGCGACAGTAGAAAATTATTTTTTGAATAATTTACTATAGAAAAGGCAATCCCTGGGATATTTAAAACTTGCGATAGTAAAAAATTATTTTTTGAATAATTTACTATAGAAAAGGCAATCCCTGGCGCCATTAAAATTTGCGACAGTTGAAAATTATTTTTTGAATAATTTACTATAGAAAAGGCAATCCCTGGCGCCATTAAAATTTGCGACAGTAAAAAATTATTTTGTGAGAAATTTACTATAGAAAAGGCAATCCCTGGCGTAATTAAAACTTGCGACAGTAGAAAATTATTTTTTGAATAATTTACTGTGGAAAAGGCAATCCCTGGCGTAATTAAAATTTGCGACAGTAGAAAATTATTTTTTGAATAATTTACTATAGAAAAGGCAATCCCTGGCGCCATTAAAATTTGCGACAGTTGAAAATTATTTTTTGAATAATTTACTATAGAAAAGGCAATCCCTGGCGTAATTAAAATTTGCGACAGTAAAAAATTATTTTTTGAATAATTTACTATAGAAAAGGCAATCCCTGGCGTAATTAAAATTTGCGATAGTAAAAAATTGTTTTTTGAATAATTTACTATAGAAAAGGCAATCCCTGGCGTAATTAAAATTTGCGACAGTAAAAAATTATTTTTTAATAATAATTTACTATAGAAAAGGCAATCCCTGGCGTAATTAAAATTTGCGATAGTAAAAAATTATTTTTTGAATAATTTACTATAGAAAAGGCAATCCCTGGCGTAATTAAAATTTGCGACAGTAGAAAATTATTTTTTGAATAATTTACTATAGAAAAGGCAATCCCTGGCGCCATTAAAATTTGCGACAGTTGAAAATTATTTTGTGAGAAATTTACTATAGAAAAGGCAATCCCTGGGATATTTAAAATTTGCGACAGTAAAAAATTATTTTTTGAATAATTTACTATAGAAAAGGCAATCCCTGGCGCACTTAAAATTTGCGATAGTAAAAAATTATTTTGTGAGAAATTTACTATAGAAAAGGCAATCCCTGGGATATTTAAAATTTGCGACAGTTGAAAATTATTTTTTGAATAATTTACTATAGAAAAGGCAATCCCTGGCGTAATTAAAACTTGCGACAGTAGAAAATTATTTTTTGAATAATTTACTATAGAAAAGGCAATCCCTGGCGCCATTAAAATTTGCGACAGTTGAAAATTATTTTTTGAATAATTTACTATAGAAAAGGCAATCCCTGGCGCCATTAAAATTTGCGACAGTTGAAAATTATTTTGTGAGAAATTTACTATAGAAAAGGCAATCCCTGGCGTAATTAAAACTTGCGACAGTAGAAAATTATTTTTTGAATTATTTACTATAGAAAAGGCAATCCCTGGCGTAATTAAAATTTGCGATAGTAAAAAATTATTTTTTGAATAATTTACTATAGAAAAGGCAATCCCTGGCGCCATTAAAATTTGCGACAGTTGAAAATTATTTTTTGAATAATTTACTATAGAAAAGGCAATCCCTGGCGTAATTAAAATTTGCGACAGTAAAAAATTATTTTTTGAATAATTTACTATAGAAAAGGCAATCCCTGGCGTAATTAAAATTTGCGATAGTAAAAAATTATTTTTTGAATAATTTACTGTGGAAAAGGCAATCCCTGGCGCACTTAAAATTTGCGACAGTAAAAAATTATTTTTTGAATTATTTACTATAGAAAAGGCAATCCCTGGCGTAATTAAAATTTGCGACAGTAGAAAATTATTTTTTGAATAATTTACTATAGAAAAGGCAATCCCTGGCGCCATTAAAATTTGCGACAGTAGAAAATTATTTTTTGAATAATTTACTATAGAAAAGGCAATCCCTGGCGTAATTAAAACTTGCGATAGTAAAAAATTATTTTTTGAATAATTTACTATAGAAAAGGCAATCCCTGGCGCACTTAAAATTTGCGATAGTAAAAAATTATTTTTTGAATAATTTACTATAGAAAAGGCAATCCCTGGCGCAATTAAAATTTGAGACAGTAAAAAATTATTTTTTGAATTATTTACTATAGAAAAGGCAATCCCTGGCGCACTTAAAATTTGCGATAGTAAAAAATTATTTTTTGAATAATTTACTGTGGAAAAGGCAATCCCTGGCGCACTTAAAATTTGCGACAGTAAAAAATTATTTTTTGAATTATTTACTATAGAAAAGGCAATCCCTGGCGCACTTAAAATTTGCGATAGTAAAAAATTATTTTTTGAATAATTTACTATAGAAAAGGCAATCCCTGGCGTAATTAAAATTTGCGACAGTAGAAAATTATTTTTTGAATAATTTACTATAGAAAAGGCAATCCCTGGCGTAATTAAAATTTGCGACAGTAGAAAATTATTTTTTGAATAATTTACTGTGGAAAAGGCAATCCCTGGGATATTTTAAATTTGCGACAGTAAAAAATTATTTTTTGAATAATTTACTATAGAAAAGGCAATCCCTGGCGTAATTAAAATTTGCGACAGTTGAAAATTATTTTTTGAATAATTTACTATAGAAAAGGCAATCCCTGGCGTAATTAAAACTTGCGATAGTAAAAAATTATTTTTTGAATTATTTACTATAGAAAAGGCAATCCCTGGCGTAATTAAAACTTGCGATAGTAAAAAATTATTTTTTGAATAATTTACTATAGAAAAGGCAATCCCTGGCGCACTTAAAATTTGCGATAGTAAAAAATTATTTTTTGAATAATTTACTATAGAAAAGGCAATCCCTGGCGCAATTAAAATTTGAGACAGTAAAAAATTATTTTTTGAATAATTTACTATAGAAAAGGCAATCCCTGGCGTAATTAAAATTTGCGACAGTAGAAAATTATTTTTTGAATAATTTACTATAGAAAAGGCAATCCCTGGCGTAATTAAAATTTGCGACAGTAGAAAATTATTTTTTGAATAATTTACTATAGAAAAGGCAATCCCTGGCGTAATTAAAATTTGCGACAGTAGAAAATTATTTTTTGAATAATTTACTATAGAAAAGGCAATCCCTGGCGTAATTAAAACTTGCGATAGTAAAAAATTATTTTTTGAATTATTTACTATAGAAAAGGCAATCCCTGGCGTAATTAAAACTTGCGATAGTAAAAAATTATTTTTTGAATAATTTACTATAGAAAAGGCAATCCCTGGCGCACTTAAAATTTGCGATAGTAAAAAATTATTTTTTGAATAATTTACTATAGAAAAGGCAATCCCTGGCGTAATTAAAACTTGCGATAGTAAAAAATTATTTTTTGAATAATTTACTATAGAAAAGGCAATCCCTGGCGTAATTAAAATTTGCGACAGTTGAAAATTATTTTGTGAGAAATTTACTATAGAAAAGGCAATCCCTGGCGTAATTAAAATTTGCGACAGTAGAAAATTATTTTTTGAATAATTTACTATAGAAAAGGCAATCCCTGGGATATTTAAAATTTGCGACAGTAAAAAATTATTTTTTGAATAATTTACTATAGAAAAGGCAATCCCTGGCGTAATTAAAATTTGCGACAGTAAAAAATTATTTTTTGAATTATTTACTATAGAAAAGGCAATCCCTGGCGTAATTAAAATTTGCGACAGTAGAAAATTATTTTTTGAATAATTTACTATAGAAAAGGCAATCCCTGGCGTAATTAAAACTTGCGATAGTAAAAAATTATTTTTTGAATTATTTACTATAGAAAAGGCAATCCCTGGCGTAATTAAAATTTGCGACAGTAAAAAATTATTTTTTGAATTATTTACTATAGAAAAGGCAATCCCTGGCGTAATTAAAATTTGCGATAGTAAAAAATTATTTTTTGAATAATTTACTATAGAAAAGGCAATCCCTGGCGCACTTAAAATTTGCGATAGTAAAAAATTATTTTTTGAATTATTTACTATAGAAAGGCAATCCCTGGCGTAATTAAAACTTGCGATAGTAAAAAATTATTTTTTGAATAATTTACTATAGAAAAGGCAATCCCTGGCGCACTTAAAATTTGCGACAGTAGAAAATTATTTTTTGAATAATTTACTATAGAAAAGGCAATCCCTGGCGTAATTAAAATTTGCGACAGTTGAAAATTATTTTTTGAATAATTTACTATAGAAAAGGCAATCCCTGGCGTAATTAAAACTTGCGATAGTAAAAAATTATTTTTTGAATAATTTACTATAGAAAAGGCAATCGCTGGCGCACTTAAAATTTGCGATAGTAAAAAATTATTTTTTGAATAATTTACTATAGAAAAGGCAATCCCTGGCGCACTTAAAATTTGCGATAGTAAAAAATTATTTTTTGAATAATTTACTATAGAAAAGGCAATCCCTGGCGTAATTAAAATTTGCGACAGTAGAAAATTATTTTTTGAATAATTTACTATAGAAAAGGCAATCCCTGGGATATTTAAAACTTGCGATAGTAAAAAATTATTTTTTGAATAATTTACTATAGAAAAGGCAATCCCTGGCGCCATTAAAATTTGCGACAGTTGAAAATTATTTTGTGAGAAATTTACTATAGAAAAGGCAATCCCTGGCGTAATTAAAACTTGCGACAGTAGAAAATTATTTTTTGAATTATTTACTATAGAAAAGGCAATCCCTGGGATATTTAAAATTTGCGACAGTAAAAAATTATTTTTTGAATTATTTACTATAGAAAAGGCAATCCCTGGCGTAATTAAAATTTGCGACAGTAGAAAATTATTTTTTGAATAATTTACTGTGGAAAAGGCAATCCCTGGGATATTTTAAATTTGCGACAGTAAAAAATTATTTTTTGAATAATTTACTATAGAAAAGGCAATCCCTGGCGTAATTAAAACTTGCGATAGTAAAAAATTATTTTTTGAATAATTTACTGTGGAAAAGGCAATCCCTGGGATATTTTAAATTTGCGACAGTAAAAAATTATTTTTTGAATAATTTACTATAGAAAAGGCAATCCCTGGCGCACTTAAAATTTGCGATAGTAAAAAATTATTTTTTGAATAATTTACTATAGAAAAGGCAATCCCTGGCGTAATTAAAATTTGCGACAGTAGAAAATTATTTTTTGAATAATTTACTATAGAAAAGGCAATCCCTGGCGCACTTAAAATTTGCGACAGTAGAAAATTATTTTTTGAATAATTTACTATAGAAAAGGCAATCCCTGGCGCACTTAAAATTTGCGATAGTAAAAAATTATTTTTTGAATAATTTACTATAGAAAAGGCAATCCCTGGCGCACTTAAAATTTGCGATAGTAAAAAATTATTTTTTGAATTATTTACTATAGAAAAGGCAAGCCCTGGCGTAATTAAAACTTGCGATAGTAAAAAATTATTTTTTGAATAATTTACTATAGAAAAGGCAATCCCTGGCGCACTTAAAATTTGCGATAGTAAAAAATTATTTTTTGAATTATTTACTATAGAAAAGGCAATCCCTGGCGTAATTAAAATTTGCGACAGTAGAAAATTATTTTTTGAATAATTTACTATAGAAAAGGCAATCCCTGGCGCACTTAAAATTTGCGATAGTAAAAAATTATTTTTTGAATAATTTACTATAGAAAAGGCAATCCCTGGCGTAATTAAAATTTGCGACAGTAGAAAATTATTTTTTGAATAATTTACTATAGAAAAGGCAATCCCTGGCGTAATTAAAACTTGCGATAGTAAAAAATTATTTTTTGAATAATTTACTATAGAAAAGGCAATCCCTGGCGTAATTAAAATTTGCGACAGTAGAAAATTATTTTTTGAATAATTTACTATAGAAAAGGCAATCCCTGGCGCCATTAAAATTTGCGACAGTTGAAAATTATTTTTTGAATAATTTACTATAGAAAAGGCAATCCCTGGCGTAATTAAAACTTGCGACAGTAGAAAATTATTTTTTGAATAATTTACTATAGAAAAGGCAATCCCTGGCGCCATTAAAATTTGCGACAGTTGAAAATTATTTTGTGAGAAATTTACTATAGAAAAGGCAATCCCTGGCGTAATTAAAACTTGCGACAGTAGAAAATTATTTTTTGAATTATTTACTATAGAAAAGGCAATCCCTGGCGTAATTAAAATTTGCGATAGTAAAAAATTATTTTTTGAATAATTTACTATAGAAAAGGCAATCCCTGGCGCCATTAAAATTTGCGACAGTTGAAAATTATTTTTTGAATAATTTACTATAGAAAAGGCAATCCCTGGCGTAATTAAAATTTGCGACAGTAAAAAATTATTTTTTGAATAATTTACTATAGAAAAGGCAATCCCTGGCGTAATTAAAATTTGCGATAGTAAAAAATTATTTTTTGAATAATTTACTGTGGAAAAGGCAATCCCTGGCGCACTTAAAATTTGCGACAGTAAAAAATTATTTTTTGAATAATTTACTATAGAAAAGGCAATCCCTGGCGCACTTAAAATTTGCGATAGTAAAAAATTATTTTTTGAATAATTTACTATAGAAAAGGCAATCCCTGGCGTAATTAAAATTTGCGACAGTAGAAAATTATTTTTTGAATAATTTACTGTGGAAAAGGCAATCCCTGGGATATTTAAAATTTGCGACAGTAAAAAATTATTTTTTGAATAATTTACTATAGAAAAGGCAATCCCTGGCGTAATTAAAACTTGCGATAGTAAAAAATTATTTTTTGAATAATTTACTATAGAAAAGGCAATCCCTGGCGCACTTAAAATTTGCGATAGTAAAAAATTATTTTTTGAATAATTTACTATAGAAAAGGCAATCCCTGGCGTAATTAAAATTTGCGACAGTAGAAAATTATTTTTTGAATAATTTACTATAGAAAAGGCAATCCCTGGCGCACTTAAAATTTGCGATAGTAAAAAATTATTTTTTGAATAATTTACTATAGAAAAGGCAATCCCTGGCGCCATTAAAATTTGCGACAGTTGAAAATTATTTTGTGAGAAATTTACTATAGAAAAGGCAATCCCTGGCGTAATTAAAATTTGCGACAGTAGAAAATTATTTTTTGAATAATTTACTATAGAAAAGGCAATCCCTGGCGCACTTAAAATTTGCGATAGTAAAAAATTATTTTTTGAATAATTTACTATAGAAGAGGCAATCCCTGGCGTAATTAAAATTTGCGACAGTAGAAAATTATTTTTTGAATAATTTACTGTGGAAAAGGCAATCCCTGGGATATTTTAAATTTGCGACAGTAAAAAATTATTTTTTGAATAATTTACTATAGAAAAGGCAATCCCTGGCGTAATTAAAACTTGCGATAGTAAAAAATTATTTTTTGAATTATTTACTATAGAAAAGGCAATCCCTGGCGCACTTAAAATTTGCGATAGTAAAAAATTATTTTTTGAATAATTTACTGTGGAAAAGGCAATCCCTGGCGCACTTAAAATTTGCGACAGTAAAAAATTATTTTTTGAATTATTTACTATAGAAAAGGCAATCCCTGGCGTAATTAAAATTTGCGACAGTAGAAAATTATTTTTTGAATAATTTACTATAGAAAAGGCAATCCCTGGCGTAATTAAAACTTGCGATAGTAAAAAATTATTTTTTGAATAATTTACTATAGAAAAGGCAATCCCTGGCGCACTTAAAATTTGCGACAGTAGAAAATTATTTTTTGAATAATTTACTATAGAAAAGGCAATCCCTGGCGCACTTAAAATTTGCGATAGTAAAAAATTATTTTTTGAATAATTTACTATAGAAAAGGCAATCCCTGGCGTAATTAAAATTTGCGACAGTAGAAAATTATTTTTTGAATAATTTACTATAGAAAAGGCAATCCCTGGCGCACTTAAAATTTGCGATAGTAAAAAATTATTTTTTGAATAATTTACTATAGAAAAGGCAATCCCTGGCGCCATTAAAATTTGCGACAGTTGAAAATTATTTTTTGAATAATTTACTGTGGAAAAGGCAATCCCTGGGATATTTTAAATTTGCGATAGTAAAAAATTATTTTTTGAATAATTTACTATAGAAAAGGTAATCCCTGGCGTAATTAAAACTTGCGATAGTAAAAAATTATTTTTTGAATAATTTACTATAGAAAAGGCAATCCCTGGCGCACTTAAAATTTGCGATAGTAAAAAATTATTTTTTGAATAATTTACTATAGAAAAGGCAATCCCTGGCGTAATTAAAATTTGCGACAGTAGAAAATTATTTTTTGAATAATTTACTGTGGAAAAGGCAATCCCTGGGATATTTTAAATTTGCGACAGTAAAAAATTATTTTTTGAATAATTTACTATAGAAAAGGCAATCCCTGGCGCACTTAAAATTTGCGACAGTAAAAAATTATTTTTTGAATTATTTACTATAGAAAAGGCAATCCCTGGCGCACTTAAAATTTGCGATAGTAAAAAATTATTTTTTGAATAATTTACTATAGAAAAGGCAATCCCTGGCGCAATTAAAATTTGAGACAGTAAAAAATTATTTTTTGAATAATTTACTATAGAAAAGGCAATCCCTGGCGTAATTAAAATTTGCGACAGTAGAAAATTATTTTTTGAATAATTTACCATAGAAAAGGCAATCCCTGGCGCACTTAAAATTTGCGATAGTAAAAAATTATTTTTTGAATTATTTACTATAGAAAAGGCAATCCCTGGCGTAATTAAAATTTGCGACAGTAGAAAATTATTTTTTGAATAATTTACTGTGGAAAAGTCAATCCCTGGCGCACTTAAAATTTGCGACAGTAGAAAATTATTTTGTGAGAAATTTACTATAGAAAAGGCAATCCCTGGCGTAATTAAAATTTGCGACAGTAAAAAATTATTTTTTGAATTATTTACTATAGAAAAGGCAATCCCTGGCGTAATTAAAATTTGCGACAGTAGAAAATTATTTTTTGAATTATTTACTATAGAAAAGGCAATCCCTGGGATATTTTAAATTTGCGACAGTAAAAAATTTTTTTTTGAATAATTTACTATAGAAAAGGCAGTCCCTGGCGTAATTAAAACTTGCGATAGTAAAAAATTATTTTTTGAATAATTTACTATAGAAAAGGCAATCCCTGGCGTAATTAAAATTTGCGACAGTAAAAAATTATTTTTTGAATTATTTACTATAGAAAAGGCAATCCCTGGCGTAATTAAAATTTGCGACAGTTGAAAATTATTTTGTGAGAAATTTACTATAGAAAAGGCAATCCCTGGCGCACTTAAAATTTGCGATAGTAAAAAATTATTTTTTGAATAATTTACTATAGAAAAGGCAATCCCTGGCGCAATTAAAATTTGAGACAGTAAAAAATTATTTTTTGAATAATTTACTATAGAAAAGGCAATCCCTGGCGTAATTAAAATTTGCGACAGTTGAAAATTATTTTGTGAGAAATTTACTATAGAAAAGGCAATCCCTGGCGTAATTAAAATTTGCGACAGTAGAAAATTATTTTTTGAATAATTTACTATAGAAAAGGCAATCCCTGGGATATTTAAAATTTGCGACAGTAAAAAATTATTTTTTGAATTATTTACTATAGAAAAGGCAATCCCTGGCGTAATTAAAATTTGCGACAGTTGAAAATTATTTTGTGAGAAATTTACTATAGAAAAGGCAATCCCTGGCGTAATTAAAATTTGCGACAGTAAAAAATTATTTTTTGAATTATTTACTATAGAAAAGGCAATCCCTGGCGTAATTAAAATTTGCGACAGTAGAAAATTATTTTTTGAATAATTTACTATAGAAAAGGCAATCCCTGGCGTAATTAAAATTTGCGACAGTAGAAAATTATTTTTTGAATAATTTACTATAGAAAAGGCAATCCCTGGCGCACTTAAAATTTGCGATAGTAAAAAATTATTTTTTGAATAATTTACTATAGAAAAGGCAATCCCTGGCGCCATTAAAATTTGCGACAGTAAAAAATTATTTTTTGAATAATTTACTATAGAAAAGGCAATCCCTGGCGTAATTAAAATTTGCGATAGTAAAAAATTATTTTGTGACAAATTTACTATAGAAAAGGCAATCCCTGGCGTAATTAAAATTTGCGACAGTTGAAAATTATTTTGTGAGAAATTTACTATAGAAAAGGCAATCCCTGGCGTAATTAAAATTTGCGACAGTTGAAAATTATTTTTTGAATAATTTACTGTGGAAAAGGCAATCCCTGGGATATTTTAAATTTGCGACAGTAAAAAATTATTTTTTGAATAATTTACTATAGAAAAGGCAATCCCTGGCGCACTTAAAATTTGCGATAGTAAAAAATTATTTTTTGAATAATTTACTATAGAAAAGGCAATCCCTGGCGTAATTAAAATTTGCGACAGTAGAAAATTATTTTTTGAATAATTTACTATAGAAAAGGCAATCCCTGGCGTAATTAAAACTTGCGATAGTAAAAAATTATTTTTTGAATAATTTACTATAGAAAAGGCAATCCCTGGCGCACTTAAAATTTGCGATAGTAAAAAATTATTTTTTGAATAATTTACTATAGAAAAGGCAATCCCTGGCGCAATTAAAATTTGAGACAGTAAAAAATTATTTTTTGAATAATTTACTATAGAAAAGGCAATCCCTGGCGTAATTAAAATTTGCGACAGTAGAAAATTATTTTTTGAAGAATTTACTATAGAAAAGGCAATCCCTGGCGCACTTAAAATTTGCGATAGTAAAAAATTATTTTTTGAATTATTTACTATAGAAAAGGCAATCCCTGGGATATTTTAAATTTGCGACAGTAAAAAATTATTTTTTGAATAATTTACTGTGGAAAAGGCAATCCCTGGCGTAATTAAAATTTGCGACAGTAGAAAATTATTTTTTGAATAATTTACTATAGAAAAGGCAATCCCTGGCGCACTTAAAATTTGCGATAGTAAAAAATTATTTTTTGAATTATTTACTATAGAAAAGGCAATCCCTGGGATATTTAAAATTTGCGACAGTAAAAAATTATTTTTTGAATAATTTACTATAGAAAAGGCAATCCCTGGGATATTTTAAATTTGCGACAGTAAAAAATTATTTTTTGAATAATTTACTATAGAAAAGGCAATCCCTGGCGCACTTAAAATTTGCGATAGTAAAAAATTATTTTTTGAATAATTTACTATAGAAAAGGCAATCCCTGGCGTAATTAAAACTTGCGATAGTAAAAAATTATTTTTTGAATTATTTACTATAGAAAAGGCAATCCCTGGGATATTTTAAATTTGCGACAGTAAAAAATTATTTTTTGAATAATTTACTATAGAAAAGGCAATCCCTGGCGCACTTAAAATTTGCGATAGTAAAAAATTATTTTTTGAATAATTTACTATAGAAAAGGCAATCCCTGGCGTAATTAAAACTTGCGATAGTAAAAAATTATTTTTTGAATTATTTACTATAGAAAAGGCAATCCCTGGTATATTTTAAATTTGCGACAGTAGAAAATTATTTTTTGAATAATTTACTGTGGAAAAGGCAATCCCTGGGATATTTTAAATTTGCGACAGTAGAAAATTATTTTGTGAGAAATTTACTATAGAAAAGGCAATCCCTGGCGTAATTAAAATTTGCGACAGTAAAAAATTATTTTTTGAATTATTTACTATAGAAAAGGCAATCCCTGGCGTAATTAAAATTTGCGACAGTAGAAAATTATTTTTTGAATAATTTACTGTGGAAAAGGCAATCCCTGGGATATTTTAAATTTGCGACAGTAAAAAATTATTTTTTGAATAATTTACTATAGAAAAGGCAATCCCTGGCGCACTTAAAATTTGCGATAGTAAAAAATTATTTTTTGAATAATTTACTATAGAAAAGGCAATCCCTGGCGTAATTAAAACTTGCGATAGTAAAAAATTATTTTTTGAATTATTTACTATAGAAAAGGCAATCCCTGGGATATTTTAAATTTGCGACAGTAGAAAATTATTTTTTGAATAATTTACTATAGAAAAGGCAATCCCTGGCGTAATTAAAATTTGCGACAGTAGAAAATTATTTTTTGAATTATTTACTATAGAAAAGGCAATCCCTGGGATATTTTAAATTTGCGACAGTAAAAAATTATTTTTTGAATAATTTACTATAGACAAGGCAATCCCTGGCGTAATTAAAATTTGCGATAGTAAAAAATTATTTTTTGAATAATTTACTATAGAAAAGGCAATCCCTGGCGCCATTAAAATTTGCGACAGTTGAAAATTATTTTGTGAGAAATTTACTATAGAAAAGGCAATCCCTGGCGTAATTAAAATTTGCGACAGTAGAAAATTATTTTTTGAATAATTTACTGTGGAAAAGGCAATCCCTGGCGTAATTAAAATTTGCGACAGTAGAAAATTATTTTTTGAATAATTTACTATAGAAAAGGCAATCCCTGGCGCACTTAAAATTTGCGACAGTAGAAAATTATTTTTTGAATAATTTACTATAGAAAAGGCAATCCCTGGCGCACTTAAAATTTGCGATAGTAAAAAATTATTTTTTGAATTATTTACTATAGAAAAGGCAATCCCTGGCGTAATTAAAATTTGCGACAGTAAAAAATTATTTTTTGAATAATTTACTATAGAAATGGCAATCCCTGGCGCACTTAAAATTTGCGATAGTAAAAAATTATTTTTTGAATAATTTACTATAGAAAAGGCAATCCCTGGCGCCATTAAAATTTGCGACAGTTGAAAATTATTTTGTGAGAAATTTACTATAGAAAAGGCAATCCCTGGGATATTTAAAATTTGCGACAGTAAAAAATTATTTTTTGAATAATTTACTATAGAAAAGGCAATCCCTGGCGCACTTAAAATTTGCGACAGTAAAAAATTATTTTTTGAATTATTTACTATAGAAAAGGCAATCCCTGGCGTAATTAAAATTTGCGACAGTAGAAAATTATTTTTTGAATAATTTACTGTGGAAAAGGCAATCCCTGGGATATTTTAAATTTGCGACAGTAAAAAATTATTTTTTGAATTATTTACTATAGAAAAGGCAATCCCTGGCGTAATTAAAATTTGCGACAGTAGAAAATTATTTTTTGAATAATTTACTATAGAAAAGGCAATCCCTGGCGCACTTAAAATTTCCGATAGTAAAAAATTATTTTTTGAATAATTTACTATAGAAAAGGCAATCCCTGGCGTAATTAAAACTTGCGATAGTAAAAAATTATTTTTTGAATAATTTACTATAGAAAAGGCAATCCCTGGCGTAATTAACATTTGCGACAGTAGAAAATTATTTTTTGAATTATTTACTATAGAAAAGGCAATCCCTGGGATATTTTAAATTTGCGACAGTAAAAAATTATTTTTTGAATTATTTACTATAGAAAAGGCAATCCCTGGGATATTTTAAATTTGCGACAGTAAAAAATTATTTTTTGAATAATTTACTATAGAAAAGGCAATCCCTGGCGCACTTAAAATTTGCGATAGTAAAAAATTATTTTTTGAATAATTTACTATAGAAAAGGCAATCCCTGGCGTAATTAAAACTTGCGATAGTAAAAAATTATTTTTTGAATAATTTACTATAGAAAAGGCAATCCCTGGCGCACTTAAAATTTGCGATAGTAAAAAATTATTTTTTGAATAATTTACTATAGAAAAGGCAATCCCTGGCGCAATTAAAATTTGAGACAGTAAAAAATTATTTTTTGAATAATTTACTATAGAAAAGGCAATCCCTGGCGTAATTAAAATTTGCGACAGTAGAAAATTATTTTTTGAATAATTTACTATAGAAAAGGCAATCCCTGGGATATTTAAAATTTGCGACAGTAGAAAATTATTTTTTGAATAATTTACTATAGAAAAGGCAATCCCTGGCGTAATTAAAATTTGCGACAGTTGAAAATTATTTTGTGAGAAATTTACTATAGAAAAGGCAATCCCTGGGATATTTAAAATTTGCGACAGTAAAAAATTATTTTTTGAATTATTTACTATAGAAAAGGCAATCCCTGGCGTAATTAAAATTTGCGACAGTAAAAAATTATTTTTTGAATAATTTACTATAGAAAAGGCAATCCCTGGCGCACTTAAAATTTGCGATAGTAAAAAATTATTTTTTGAATAATTTACTATAGAAAAGGCAATCCCTGGCGTAATTAAAATTTGCGACAGTAGAAAATTATTTTTTGAATAATTTACTATAGAAAAGGCAATCCCTGGCGTAATTAAAACTTGCGATAGTAAAAAATTATTTTTTGAATAATTTACTATAGAAAAGGCAATCCCTGGCGCACTTAAAATTTGCGATAGTAAAAAATTATTTTTTGAATAATTTACTATAGAAAAGGCAATCCCTGGCGCAATTAAAATTTGAGACAGTAAAAAATTATTTTTTGAATAATTTACTATAGAAAAGGCAATCCCTGGCGTAATTAAAATTTGCGACAGTAAAAAATTATTTTTTGAATTATTTACTATAGAAAAGGCAATCCCTGGCGTAATTAAAATTTGCGACAGTTGAAAATTATTTTGTGAGAAATTTACTATAGAAAAGGCAATCCCTGGCGCACTTAAAATTTGCGATAGTAAAAAATTATTTTTTGAATAATTTACTATAGAAAAGGCAATCCCTGGCGTAATTAAAATTTGCGACAGTAGAAAATTATTTTTTGAATAATTTACTATAGAAAAGGCAATCCCTGGCGTAATTAAAACTTGCGATAGTAAAAAATTATTTTTTGAATAATTTACTATAGAAAAGGCAATCCCTGGCGCACTTAAAATTTGCGATAGTAAAAAATTATTTTTTGAATAATTTACTATAGAAAAGGCAATCCCTGGCGCAATTAAAATTTGAGACAGTAAAAAATTATTTTTTGAATACTTTACTATAGAAAAGGCAATCCCTGGCGTAATTAAAATTTGCGACAGTAGAAAATTATTTTTTGAATAATTTACTATAGAAAAGGCAATCCCTGGGATATTTAAAATTTGCGACAGTAGAAAATTATTTTTTGAATAATTTACTATAGAAAAGGCAATCCCTGGCGTAATTAAAATTTGCGACAGTTGAAAATTATTTTGTGAGAAATTTACTATAGAAAAGGCAATCCCTGGGATATTTAAAATTTGCGACAGTAAAAAATTATTTTTTGAATTATTTACTATAGAAAAGGCAATCCCTGGCGTAATTAAAATTTGCGACAGTAAAAAATTATTTTTTGAATAATTTACTATAGAAAAGGCAATCCCTGGCGCACTTAAAATTTGCGATAGTAAAAAATTATTTTTTGAATAATTTACTATAGAAAAGGCAATCCCTGGCGTAATTAAAATTTGCGACAGTAGAAAATTATTTTTTGAATAATTTACTATAGAAAAGGCAATCCCTGGCGTAATTAAAACTTGCGATAGTAAAAAATTATTTTTTGAATAATTTACTATAGAAAAGGCAATCCCTGGCGCACTTAAAATTTGCGATAGTAAAAAATTATTTTTTGAATAATTTACTATAGAAAAGGCAATCCCTGGCGCAATTAAAATTTGAGACAGTAAAAAATTATTTTTTGAATAATTTACTATAGAAAAGGCAATCCCTGGCGTAATTAAAATTTGCGACAGTAAAAAATTATTTTTTGAATAATTTACTATAGAAAAGGCAATCCCTGGCGCACTTAAAATTTGCGATAGTAAAAAATTATTTTTTGAATAATTTACTATAGAAAAGGCAATCCCTGGCGCCATTAAAATTTGCGACAGTTGAAAATTATTTTGTGAGAAATTTACTATAGAAAAGGCAATCCCTGGGATATTTAAAATTTGCGACAGTAAAAAATTATTTTTTGAATAATTTACTATAGAAAAGGCAATCCCTGGCGCACTTAAAATTTGCGACAGTAAAAAATTATTTTTTGAATTATTTACTATAGAAAAGGCAATCCCTGGCGTAATTAAAATTTGCGACAGTAGAAAATTATTTTTTGAATAATTTACTGTGGAAAAGGCAATCCCTGGGATATTTTAAATTTGCGACAGTAAAAAATTATTTTTTGAATTATTTACTATAGAAAAGGCAATCCCTGGCGTAATTAAAATTTGCGACAGTAGAAAATTATTTTTTGAATAATTTACTATAGAAAAGGCAATCCCTGGCGCACTTAAAATTTGCGATAGTAAAAAATTTTTTTTGAATAATTTACTATAGAAAAGGCAATCCCTGGCGTAATTAAAACTTGCGATAGTAAAAAATTATTTTTTGAATAATTTACTATAGAAAAGGCAATCCCTGGCGTAATTAAAATTTGCGACAGTAGAAAATTATTTTTTGAATTATTTACTATAGAAAAGGCAATCCCTGGGATATTTTAAATTTGCGACAGTAAAAAATTATTTTTTGAATTATTTACTATAGAAAAGGCAATCCCTGGGATATTTTAAATTTGCGACAGTAAAAAATTATTTTTTGAATAATTTACTATAGAAAAGGCAATCCCTGGCGCACTTAAAATTTGCGATAGTAAAAAATTATTTTTTGAATAATTTACTATAGAAAAGGCAATCCCTGGCGTAATTAAAACTTGCGATAGTAAAAAATTATTTTTTGAATAATTTACTATAGAAAAGGCAATCCCTGGCGCACTTAAAATTTGCGATAGTAAAAAATTATTTTTTGAATAATTTACTATAGAAAAGGCAATCCCTGGCGCAATTAAAATTTGAGACAGTAAAAAATTATTTTTTGAATAATTTACTATAGAAAAGGCAATCCCTGGCGTAATTAAAATTTGCGACAGTAGAAAATTATTTTTTGAATAATTTACTATAGAAAAGGCAATCCCTGGGATATTTAAAATTTGCGACAGTAGAAAATTATTTTTTGAATAATTTACTATAGAAAAGGCAATCCCTGGCGTAATTAAAATTTGCGACAGTTGAAAATTATTTTGTGAGAAATTTACTATAGAAAAGGCAATCCCTGGGATATTTAAAATTTGCGACAGTAAAAAATTATTTTTTGAATAATTTACTATAGAAAAGGCAATCCCTGGCGCACTTAAAATTTGCGATAGTAAAAAATTATTTTTTGAATAATTTACTATAGAAAAGGCAATCCCTGGCGCAATTAAAATTTGAGACAGTAAAAAATTATTTTTTGAATAATTTACTATAGAAAGGGCAATCCCTGGCGTAATTAAAATTTGCGACAGTAGAAAATTATTTTTTGAATAATTTACTATAGAAAAGGCAATCCCTGGCGCACTTAAAATTTGCGATAGTAAAAAATTATTTTTTGAATTATTTACTATAGAAAAGGCAATCCCTGGGATATTTTAAATTTGCGACAGTAAAAAATTATTTTTTGAATAATTTACTGTGGAAAAGGCAATCCCTGGCGTAATTAAAATTTGCGACAGTAGAAAATTATTTTTTGAATAATTTACTATAGAAAAGGCAATCCCTGGCGCACTTAAAATTTGCGATAGTAAAAAATTATTTTTTGAATTATTTACTATAGAAAAGGCAATCCCTGGGATATTTAAAATTTGCGACAGTAAAAAATTATTTTTTGAATAATTTACTATAGAAAAGGCAATCCCTGGGATATTTTAAATTTGCGACAGTAAAAAATTATTTTTTGAATAATTTACTATAGAAAAGGCAATCCCTGGCGCACTTAAAATTTGCGATAGTAAAAAATTATTTTTTGAATAATTTACTATAGAAAAGGCAATCCCTGGCGTAATTAAAACTTGCGATAGTAAAAAATTATTTTTTGAATTATTTACTATAGAAAAGGCAATCCCTGGGATATTTTAAATTTGCGACAGTAAAAAATTATTTTTTGAATAATTTACTATAGAAAAGGCAATCCCTGGCGCACTTAAAATTTGCGATAGTAAAAAATTATTTTTTGAATAATTTACTATAGAAAAGGCAATCCCTGGCGTAATTAAAATTTGCGATAGTAAAAAATTATTTTTTGAATAATTTACTATAGAAAAGGCAATCCCTGGCGCCATTAAAATTTGCGACAGTTGAAAATTATTTTGTGAGAAATTTACTATAGAAAAGGCAATCCCTGGCGTAATTAAAATTTGCGACAGTAGAAAATTATTTTTTGAATAATTTACTGTGGAAAAGGCAATCCCTGGGATATTTTAAATTTGCGACAGTAAAAAATTATTTTTTGAATAATTTACTATAGAAAAGGCAATCCCTGGCGCACTTAAAATTTGCGATAGTAAAAAATTATTTTTTGAATAATTTACTATAGAAAAGGCAATCCCTGGCGTAATTAAAATTTGCGACAGTTGAAAATTATTTTGTGAGAAATTTACTATAGAAAAGGCAATCCCTGGCGTAATTAAAATTTGCGACAGTAGAAAATTATTTTTTGAATAATTTACTGTGGAAAAGGCAATCCCTGGGATATTTTAAATTTGCGACAGTAAAAAATTATTTTTTGAATAATTTACTATAGAAAAGGCAATCCCTGGCGTAATTAAAACTTGCGATAGTAAAAAATTATTTTTTGAATAATTTACTATAGAAAAGGCAATCCCTGGCGTAATTAAAATTTGCGACAGTAAAAAATTATTTTTTGAATTATTTACTATAGAAAAGGCAATCCCTGGCGTAATTAAAATTTGCGACAGTAGAAAATTATTTTTTGAATAATTTACTGTGGAAAAGGCAATCCCTGGGATATTTTAAATTTGCGACAGTAAAAAATTATTTTTTGAATAATTTACTATAGAAAAGGCAATCCCTGGCGCAATTAAAACTTGCGATAGTAAAAAATTATTTTTTGAATAATTTACTATAGAAAAGGCAATCCCTGGGATATTTAAAATTTGCGACAGTAAAAAATTATTTTTTGAATTATTTACTATAGAAAAGGCAATCCCTGGCGTAATTAAAATTTGCGACAGTAGAAAATTATTTTTTGAATAATTTACTGTGGAAAAGGCAATCCCTGGGATATTTTAAATTTGCGACAGTAAAAAATTATTTTTTGAATAATTTACTATAGAAAAGGCAATCCCTGGCGCACTTAAAATTTGCGACAGTTGAAAATTATTTTGTGAGAAATTTACTATAGAAAAGGCAATCCCTGGCGTAATTAAAATTTGCGACAGTTGAAAATTATTTTGTGAGAAATTTACTATAGAAAAGGCAATCCCTGGGATATTTAAAATTTGCGACAGTAAAAAATTATTTTTGAATAATTTACTATAGAAAAGGCAATCCCTGGCGTAATTAAAACTTATGATAGTAAAAAATTATTTTTTGAATAATTTACTGTGGAAAAGGCAATCCCTGGGATATTTTAAATTTGCGACAGTAAAAAATTATTTTTTGAATTATTTACTATAGAAAAGGCAATCCCTGGCGTAATTAAAATTTGCGACAGTTGAAAATTATTTTGTGAGAAATTTACTATAGAAAAGGCAATCCCTGGCGCACTTAAAATTTGCGATAGTAAAAAATTATTTTTTGAATAATTTACTATAGAAAAGGCAATCCCTGGCGCAATTAAAATTTGCGATAGTAAAAAATTATTTTTTGAATAATTTACTATAGAAAAGGCAATCCCTGGCGCAATTAAAATTTGCGATAGTAAAAAATTATTTTTTGAATAATTTACTATAGAAAAGGCAATCCCTGGCGTAATTAAAACTTGCGACAGTAGAAAATTATTTTTTGAATAATTTACTATAGAAAAGGCAATCCCTGGCGTAATTAAAATTTGCGACAGTAGAAAATTATTTTTTGAATAATTTACTATAGAAAAGGCAATCCCTGGCGCAATTAAAATTTGCGATAGTAAAAAATTATTTTTTGAATAATTTACTATAGAAAAGGCAATCCCTGGCGCAATTAAAATTTGAGACAGTAAAAAATTATTTTTTGAATAATTTACTATAGAAAAGGCAATCCCTGGCGTAATTAAAATTTGCGACAGTAGAAAATTATTTTTTGAATAATTTACTATAGAAAAGGCAATCCCTGGCGCACTTAAAATTTGCGATAGTAAAAAATTATTTTTTGAATAATTTACTATAGAAAAGGCAATCCCTGGGATATTTAAAATTTGCGACAGTAAAAAATTATTTTTTGAATAATTTACTATAGAAAAGGCAATCCCTGGCGCACTTAAAATTTGCGATAGTAAAAAATTATTTTTTGAATAATTTACTATAGAAAAGGCAATCCCTGTCGCCATTAAAATTTGCGACAGTTGAAAATTATTTTGTGAGAAATTTACTATAGAAAAGGCAATCCCTGGCGCAATTAAAATTTGAGACAGTAAAAAATTATTTTTTGAATAATTTACTATAGAAAAGGCAATCCCTGGCGCAATTAAAATTTGCGATAGTAAAAAATTATTTTTTGAATAATTTACTATAGAAAAGGCAATCCCTGGCGTAATTAAAACTTGCGATAGTAAAAAATTATTTTTTGAATAATTTACTATAGAAAAGGCAATCCCTGGCGTAATTAAAATTTGCGACAGTAAAAAATTATTTTTTGAATAATTTACTATAGAAAAGGCAATCCCTGGCGCACTTAAAATTTGCGATAGTAAAAAATTATTTTTTGAATAATTTACTATAGAAAAGGCAATCCCTGGCGCCATTAAAATTTGCGACAGTTGAAAATTATTTTGTGAGAAATTTACTATAGAAAAGGCAATCCCTGGCGCAATTAAAATTTGAGACAGTAAAAAATTATTTTGTGAGAAATTTACTATAGAAAAGGCAATCCCTGGCGTAATTAAAATTTGCGACAGTTGAAAATTATTTTGTGAGAAATTTATTATAGAAAAGGCAATCCCTGGCGTAATTAAAACTTGCGATAGTAAAAAATTATTTTTTGAATAATTTACTATAGAAAAGGCAATCCCTGGCGTAATTAAAATTTGCGACAGTAGAAAATTATTTTTTGAATAATTTACTATAGAAAAGGCAATCCCTGGCGCACTTAAAATTTGCGATAGTAAAAAATTATTTTTTGAATAATTTACTATAGAAAAGGCAATCCCTGGCGCACTTAAAATTTGCGACAGTAGAAAATTATTTTTTGAATAATTTACTATAGAAAAGGCAATCCCTGGCGCACTTAAAATTTGCGATAGTAAAAAATTATTTTTTGAATAATTTACTATAGAAAAGGCAATCCCTGGCGTAATTAAAATTTGCGACAGTTGAAAATTATTTTGTGAGAAATTTACTATAGAAAAGGCAATCCCTGGGATATTTAAATTTTGCGACAGTAAAAAATTATTTTTTGAATTATTTACTATAGAAAAGGCAATCCCTGGCGTAATTAAAACTTGCGATAGTAAAAAATTATTTTTTGAATAATTTACTATAGAAAAGGCAATCCCTGGCGCACTTAAAATTTGCGACAGTAGAAAATTATTTTTTGAATAATTTACTATAGAAAAGGCAATCCCTGGCGCACTTAAAATTTGCGATAGTAAAAAATTATTTTTTGAATAATTTACTATAGAAAAGGCAATCCCTGGCGTAATTAAAATTTGCGACAGTTGAAAATTATTTTTTGAATTATTTACTATAGAAAAGGCAATCCCTGGCGTAATTAAAATTTGCGACAGTAGAAAATTATTTTTTGAATTATTTACTATAGAAAAGGCAATCCCTGGCGTAATTAAAATTTGCGACAGTTGAAAATTATTTTGTGAGAAATTTACTATAGAAAAGGCAATCCCTGGCGTAATTAAAATTTGCGACAGTTGAAAATTATTTTTTGAATAATTTACTGTGGAAAAGTCAATCCCTGGGATATTTTAAATTTGCGACAGTAAAAAATTATTTTTTGAATAATTTACTATAGAAAAGGCAATCCCTGGCGCACTTAAAATTTGCGATAGTAAAAAATTATTTTTTGAATAATTTACTATAGAAAAGGCAATCCCTGGCGCACTTAAAATTTGCGATAGTAAAAAATTATTTTTTGAATAATTTACTATAGAAAAGGCAATCCCTGGCGCAATTAAAATTTGAGACAGTAAAAAATTATTTTTTGAATAATTTACTATAGAAAAGGCAATCCCTGGCGTATTTAAAATTTGCGACAGTAAAAAATTATTTTGTGAGAAATTTACTATAGAAAAGGCAATCCCTGGCGCACTTAAAATTTGCGATAGTAAAAAATTATTTTTTGAATTATTTACTATAGAAAAGGCAATCCCTGGCGTAATTAAAATTTGCGACAGTTGAAGATTATTTTGTGAGAAATTTACTATAGAAAAGGCAATCCCTGGCGCACTTAAAATTTGCGATAGTAAAAAATTATTTTTGAATAATTTACTATAGAAAAGGCAATCCCTGGCGTAATTAAAACTTATGATAGTAAAAAATTATTTTTTGAATAATTTACTGTGGAAAAGGCAATCCCTGGGATATTTTAAATTTGCGACAGTAAAAAATTATTTTTTGAATAATTTACTATAGAAAAGGCAATCCCTGGCGTAATTAAAATTTGCGACAGTTGAAAATTATTTTTTGAATAATTTACTATAGAAAAGGCAATCCCTGGCGCACTTAAAATTTGCGATAGTAAAAAATTATTTTTTGAATAATTTACTATAGAAAAGGCAATCCCTGGCGTAATTAAAATTTGCGACAGTTGAAAATTATTTTGTGAGAAATTTACTATAGAAAAGGCAATCCCTGGCGTAATTAAAATTTGCGATAGTAAAAAATTATTTTGTGAGAAATTTACTATAGAAAAGGCAATCCCTGGCGTAATTAAAATTTGCGACAGTAGAAAATTATTTTTTGAATTATTTACTGTGGAAAAGGCAATCCCTGGCGTAATTAAAATTTGCGACAGTAAAAAATTATTTTTTGAATTATTTACTATAGAAAAGGCAATCCCTGGCGTAATTAAAATTTGCGACAGTAGAAAATTATTTTTTGAATAATTTACTGTGGAAAAGGCAATCCCTGGGATATTTTAAATTTGCGACAGTAAAAAATTATTTTTTGAATTATTTACTATAGAAAAGGCAATCCCTGGCGTAATTAAAATTTGCGACAGTAGAAAATTATTTTTTGAATTATTTACTGTGGAAAAGGCAATCCCTGGCGCACTTAAAATTTGCGACAGTAGAAAATTATTTTTTGAATTATTTACTATAGAAAAGGCAATCCCTGGGATATTTTAAATTTGCGACAGTAAAAAATTATTTTTTGAATAATTTACTATAGAAAAGGCAATCCCTGGCGTAATTAAAATTTGCGATAGTAAAAAATTATTTTTTGAATAATTTACTATAGAAAAGGCAATCCCTGGCGTAATTAAAACTTGCGATAGTAAAAAATTATTTTTTGAATAATTTACTATAGAAAAGGCAATCCCTGGCGCACTTAAAATTTGCGATAGTAAAAAATTATTTTTTGAATAATTTACTATAGAAAAGGCAATCCCTGGGATATTTTAAATTTGCGACAGTAAAAAATTATTTTTTGAATTATTTACTATAGAAAAGGCAATCCCTGGCGTAATTAAAATTTGCGACAGTTGAAAATTATTTTGTGAGAAATTTACTATAGAAAAGGCAATCCCTGGCGCACTTAAAATTTGAGACAGTAAAAAATTATTTTTTGAATAATTTACTATAGAAAAGGCAATCCCTGGCGTAATTAAAATTTGCGACAGTAGAAAATTATTTTTTGAATAATTTACTGTGGAAAAGGCAATCCCTGGGATATTTTAAATTTGCGACAGTAAAAAATTATTTTTTGAATTATTTACTATAGAAAAGGCAATCCCTGGCGTAATTAAAATTTGCGACAGTAGAAAATTATTTTTTGAATAATTTACTATAGAAAAGGCAATCCCTGGCGCACTTAAAATTTGCGATAGTAAAAAATTATTTTTTGAATAATTTACTATAGAAAAGGCAACCCTGGCGTAATTAAAATTTGCGACAGTAGAAAATTATTTTTTGAATAATTTACTATAGAAAAGGCAATCCCTGGCGCACTTAAAATTTGCGATAGTAAAAAATTATTTTTTGAATAATTTACTATAGAAAAGGCAATCCCTGGCGCACTTAAAATTTGCGATAGTAAAAAATTATTTTTTGAATAATTTACTATAGAAAAGGCAATCCCTGGCGTAATTAAAATTTGCGACAGTTGAAAATTATTTTGTGAGAAATTTACTACAGAAAAGGCAATCCCTGGCGCACTTAAAATTTGCGATAGTAAAAAATTATTTTTTGAATTATTTACTATAGAAAAGGCAATCCCTGGCGCACTTAAAATTTGCGATAGTAAAAAATTATTTTTTGAATAATTTACTATAGAAAAGGCAATCCCTGGCGCACTTAAAATTTGCGATAGTAAAAAATTATTTTTTGAATAATTTACTATAGAAAAGGCAATCCCTGGCGCACTTAAAATTTGCGATAGTAAAAAATTATTTTTTGAATAATTTACTATAGAAAAGGCAATCCCTGGCGCACTTAAAATTTGCGATAGTAAAAAATTATTTTTTGAATAATTTACTATAGAAAAGGCAATCCCTGGCGCACTTAAAATTTGCGATAGTAAAAAATTATTTTTTGAATAATTTACTATAGAAAAGGCAATCCCTGGCGCACTTAAAATTTGCGATAGTAAAAAATTATTTTTTGAATTATTTACTATAGAAAAGGCAATCCCTGGGATATTTTAAATTTGCGACAGTAAAAAATTATTTTTTGAATAATTTACTATAGAAAAGGCAATCCCTGGCGCACTTAAAATTTGCGATAGTAAAAAATTATTTTTTGAATAATTTACTATAGAAAAGGCAATCCCTGGCGTAATTAAAATTTGCGACAGTAGAAAATTATTTTTTGAATAATTTACTGTGGAAAAGGCAATCCCTGGGATATTTTAAATTTGCGACAGTAAAAAATTTTGAATAATTTACTATAGAAAAGGCAATCCCTGGCGTAATTAAAATTTGCGATAGTAAAAAATTATTTTTGAATAATTTACTATAGAAAAGGCAATCCCTGGCGTAATTAAAACTTATGATAGTAAAAAATTATTTTTTGAATAATTTACTATAGAAAAGGCAATCCCTGGCGTAATTAAAATTTGCGACAGTTGAAAATTATTTTGTGAGAAATTTACTATAGAAAAGGCAATCCCTGGCGCACTTAAAATTTGCGATAGTAAAAAATTATTTTTTGAATTATTTACTATAGAAAAGGCAATCCCTGGCGCACTTAAAATTTGCGATAGTAAAAAATTATTTTTTGAATAATTTACTATAGAAAAGGCAATCCCTGGCGCACTTAAAATTTGCGATAGTAAAAAATTATTTTTTGAATTATTTACTATAGAAAAGGCAATCCCTGGGATATTTTAAATTTGCGACAGTAAAAAATTATTTTTTGAATAATTTACTATAGAAAAGGCAATCCCTGGCGTAATTAAAATTTGCGACAGTTGAAAATTATTTTGTGAGAAATTTACTATAGAAAAGGCAATCCCTGGCGCACTTAAAATTTGCGATAGTAAAAAATTATTTTTTGAATAATTTACTATAGAAAAGGCAATCCCTGGCGCACTTAAAATTTGCGATAGTAAAAAATTATTTTTTGAATAATTTACTATAGAAAAGGCAATCCCTGGCGCACTTAAAATTTGCGATAGTAAAAAATTATTTTTTGAATTATTTACTATAGAAAAGGCAATCCCTGGGATATTTTAAATTTGCGACAGTAAAAAATTATTTTTTGAATAATTTACTATAGAAAAGGCAATCCCTGGCGCACTTAAAATTTGAGACAGTAAAAAATTATTTTTTGAATAATTTACTATAGAAAAGGCAATCCCTGGCGTAATTAAAATTTGCGACAGTAGAAAATTATTTTTTGAATAATTTACTATAGAAAAGGCAATCCCTGGGATATTTAAAACTTGCGACAGTAAAAAATTATTTTTGAATAATTTACTATAGAAAAGGCAATCCCTGGCGTAATTAAAACTTATGATAGTAAAAAATTATTTTTTGAATAATTTACTATAGAAAAGGCAATCCCTGGCGTAATTAAAATTTGCGACAGTTGAAAATTATTTTTTGAATAATTTACTATAGAAAAGGCAATCCCTGGCGTAATTAAAATTTGCGACAGTAGAAAATTATTTTTTGAATAATTTACTGTGGAAAAGGCAATCCCTGGGATATTTTAAATTTGCGATAGTAAAAAATTATTTTTTGAATAATTTACTATAGAAAAGGCAATCCCTGGCGTAATTAAAATTTGCGACAGTAGAAAATTATTTTTTGAATATTTTACTATAGAAAAGGCAATCCCTGGCGCACTTAAAATTTGCGATAGTAAAAAATTATTTTTTGAATTATTTACTATAGAAAAGGCAATCCCTCGCGTAATTAAAATTTGCGACAGTAGAAAATTATTTTTTGAATAATTTACTGTGGAAAAGGCAATCCCTGGGATATTTTAAATTTGCGACAGTAAAAAATTATTTTTTGAATAATTTACTATAGAAAAGGCAATCCCTGGCGCACTTAAAATTTGCGATAGTAAAAAATTATTTTTTGAATAATTTACTATAGAAAAGGCAATCCCTGGCGTAATTAAAATTTGCGACAGTTGAAAATTATTTTGTGAGAAATTTACTATAGAAAAGGCAATCCCTGGCGTAATTAAAATTTGCGACAGTTGAAAATTATTTTTTGAATAATTTACTGTGGAAAAGGCAATCCCTGGGATATTTTAAATTTGCGACAGTAAAAAATTATTTTTTGAATAATTTACTATAGAAAAGGCAATCCCTGGCGCACTTAAAATTTGCGATAGTAAAAAATTATTTTTTGAATAATTTACTATAGAAAAGGCAATCCCTGGCGTAATTAAAATTTGCGACAGTAGAAAATTATTTTTTGAATAATTTACTATAGAAAAGGCAATCCCTGGCGTAATTAAAACTTGCGATAGTAAAAAATTATTTTTTGAATAATTTACTATAGAAAAGGCAATCCCTGGCGCACTTAAAATTTGCGATAGTAAAAAATTATTTTTTGAATAATTTACTATAGAAAAGGCAATCCCTGGCGCCATTAAAATTTGCGACAGTAAAAAATTATTTTTTGAATAATTTACTATAGAAAAGGCAATCCCTGGCGCACTTAAAATTTGCGACAGTAGAAAATTATTTTTTGAATAATTTACTGTGGAAAAGGCAATCCCTGGCGTAATTAAAATTTGCGACAGTAGAAAATTATTTTTTGAATAATTTACTATAGAAAAGGCAATCCCTGGCGCCATTAAAATTTGCGACAGTTGAAAATTATTTTGTGAGAAATTTACTATAGAAAAGGCAATCCCTGGGATATTTAAAATTTGCGACAGTAGAAAATTATTTTTTGAATAATTTACTATAGAAAAGGCAATCCCTGGGATATTTAAAACTTGCGACAGTAAAAAATTATTTTTGAATAATTTACTATAGAAAAGGCAATCCCTGGCGTAATTAAAACTTATGATAGTAAAAAATTATTTTTTGAATAATTTACTATAGAAAAGGCAATCCCTGGCGTAATTAAAATTTGCGACAGTTGAAAATTATTTTTTGAATAATTTACTATAGAAAAGGCAATCCCTGGCGCACTTAAAATTTGCGATAGTAAAAAATTATTTTTTGAATTATTTACTATAGAAAAGGCAATCCCTGGCGTAATTAAAATTTGCGACAGTAGAAAATTATTTTTTGAATAATTTACTATAGAAAAGGCAATCCCTGGGATATTTAAAACTTGCGATAGTAAAAAATTATTTTTTGAATAATTTACTATAGAAAAGGCAATCCCTGGCGCCATTAAAATTTGCGACAGTTGAAAATTATTTTGTGAGAAATTTACTATAGAAAAGGCAATCCCTGGGATATTTAAAATTTGCGACAGTAGAAAATTATTTTTTGAATAATTTACTATAGAAAAGGCAATCCCTGGGATATTTTAAATTTGCGACAGTAAAAAATTATTTTTTGAATAATTTACTATAGAAAAGGCAATCCCTGGCGCACTTAAAATTTGCGACAGTAGAAAATTATTTTTTGAATAATTTACTATAGAAAAGGCAATCCCTGGCGTAATTAAAATTTGCGACAGTAGAAAATTATTTTGTGAGAAATTTACTATAGAAAAGGCAATCCCTGGCGTAATTAAAATTTGCGACAGTAGAAAATTATTTTTTGAATAATTTACTATAGAAAAGGCAATCCCTGGGATATTTAAAACTTGCGATAGTAAAAAATTATTTTTTGAATAATTTACTATAGAAAAGGCAATCCCTGGCGTAATTAAAATTTGCGACAGTTGAAAATTATTTTGTGAGAAATTTACTATAGAAAAGGCAATCCCTGGCGCCATTAAAATTTGCGACAGTTGAAAATTATTTTGTGAGAAATTTACTATAGAAAAGGCAATCCCTGGGATATTTAAAATTTGCGACAGTAGAAAATTATTTTTTGAATAATTTACTATAGAAAATTATTTTTTGAATAATTTACTATAGAAAAGGCAATCCCTGGCGCCATTAAAATTTGCGACAGTTGAAAATTATTTTGTGAGAAATTTACTATAGAAAAGGCAATCCCTGGCGTAATTAAAATTTGCGACAGTAGAAAATTATTTTTTGAATAATTTACTATAGAAAAGGCAATCCCTGCCGCACTTAAAATTTGCGATAGTAAAAAATTATTTTTTGAATAATTTACTATAGAAAAGGCAATCCCTGGGATATTTAAAACTTGCGATAGTAAAAAATTATTTTTTGAATAATTTACTATAGAAAAGGCAATCCCTGGGATATTTTAAATTTGCGACAGTAAAAAATTATTTTGTGAGAAATTTATTATAGAAAAGGCAATCCCTGGCGCACTTAAAATTTGCGATAGTAAAAAATTATTTTTTGAATAATTTACTATAGAAAAGGCAATCCCTGGCGCCATTAAAATTTGCGACAGTAAAAAATTATTTTTTGAATAATTTACTGTGGAAAAGGCAATCCCTGGGATATTTTAAATTTGCGACAGTAAAAAATTATTTTTTGAATAATTTACTATAGAAAAGGCAATCCCTGGCGCACTTAAAATTTGCGATAGTAAAAAATTATTTTTTGAATAATTTACTATAGAAAAGGCAATCCCTGGCGCACTTAAAATTTGCGATAGTAAAAAATTATTTTTTGAATAATTTACTATAGAAAAGGCAATCCCTGGCGTAATTAAAATTTGCGACAGTAGAAAATTATTTTTTGAATAATTTACTATAGAAAAGGCAATCCCTGGCGCCATTAAAATTTGCGACAGTTGAAAATTATTTTGTGAGAAATTTACTATAGAGAAGGCAATCCCTGGGATATTTAAAATTTGCGACAGTAAAAAATTATTTTGTGAGAAATTTACTATAGAAAAGGCAATCCCTGGGATATTTAAAATTTGCGATAGTAAAAAATTATTTTTTGAATAATTTACTATAGAAAAGGCAATCCCTGGCGCCATTAAAATTTGCGACAGTTGAAAATTATTTTTTGAATAATTTACTGTGGAAAAGGCAATCCCTGGCGCACTTAAAATTTGCGACAGTAAAAAATTATTTTTTGAATAATTTACTATAGAAAAGGCAATCCCTGGCGCACTTAAAATTTGCGACAGTAAAAAATTATTTTTTGAATTATTTACTATAGAAAAGGCAATCCCTGGCGTAATTAAAATTTGCGACAGTAGAAAATTATTTTTTGAATAATTTACTATAGAAAAGGCAATCCCTGGCGCACTTAAAATTTGCGATAGTAAAAAATTATTTTTTGAATAATTTACTATAGAAAAGGCAATCCCTGGCGTAATTAAAACTTGCGATAGTAAAAAATTATTTTTTGAATAATTTACTATAGAAAAGGCAATCCCTGGCGCCATTAAAATTTGCGACAGTTGAAAATTATTTTGTGAGAAATTTACTATAGAAAAGGCAATCCCTGGGATATTTAAAATTTGCGACAGTAGAAAATTATTTTGTGAGAAATTTACTATAGAAAAGGCAATCCCTGGCGTAATTAAAATTTGCGACAGTAAAAAATTATTCAAAAAATAATTTTCTACTGTCGCAAATTTTAATGGCGCCAGGGATTGCCTTTTCTATAGTAAATTATTCAAAAAATAATTTTTTACTATCGCAAATTTTAAGTGCGCCAGGGATTGCCTTTTCTATAGTAAATTATTCAAAAAATAATTTTCAACTGTCGCAAATTTAAAATTATTTTTTGAATAATTTCCTGTGGAAAAGGCAATCCCTGGGATATTTAAAATTTGCGACAGTAAAAAATTATTTTTTGAATAATTTACTATAGAAAAGGCAATCCCTGGCGCCATTAAAATTTGCGACAGTTGAAAATTATTTTTTGAATAATTTACTATAGAAAAGGCAATCCCTGGCGTAATTAAAATTTGCGACAGTAAAAAATTATTTTTTGAATAATTTACTGTGGAAAAGGCAATCCCTGGCGCCATTAAAATTTGCGACAGTTGAAAATTATTTTTTGAATAATTTACTATAGAAAAGGCAATCCCTGGCGTAATTAAAATTTGCGACAGTTGAAAATTATTTTTTGAATAATTTACTATAGAAAAGGCAATCCCTGGCGTAATTAAAATTTGCGATAGTAAAAAATTATTTTTTGAATAATTTACTATAGAAAAGGCAATCCCTGGCGCACTTAAAATTTGCGATAGTAAAAAATTATTTTTTGAATAATTTATTATAGAAAAGGCAATCCCTGGGATATTTTAAATTTGCGACAGTTGAAAATTATTTTTGAATAATTTACTATAGAAAAGGCAATCCCTGGGATATTTTAAATTTGCGACAGTTGAAAATTATTTTTGAATAATTTACTATAGAAAAGGCAATCCCTGGGATATTTAAAACTTTTTCTATAGTAAATTATTCAAAAAATAATTTTTTACTGTCGCAAATTTAAAATATCCCAGGGATTGCCTTTTCCACAGTAAATTATTCAAAAAATAATTTTCTACTGTCGCAAATTTTAATTACGCCAGGGATTGCCTTTTCTATAGTAAATAATTCAAAAAATAATTTTCTACTGTCGCAAATTTTAATTACGCCAGGGATTGCCTTTTCTATAGTAAATTTCTCACAAAATAATTTTTTGAATTATTTACTATAGAAAAGGCAATCCCTGGGATATTTAAAATTTGCGATAGTAAAAAATTATTTTTTGAATTATTTACTATAGAAAAGGCAATCCCTGGCGTAATTAAAATTTGCGATAGTAAAAAATTATTTTTTTAATAATTTACTATAGAAAAGGCAATCCCTGGCGCACTTAAAATTTGCGATAGTAAAAAATTATTTTTTGAATAATTTACTATAGAAAAGGCAATCCCTGGCGTAATTAAAATTTGCGACAATAGAAAATTATTTTTTGAGTAATTTACTATAGAAAAGGCAATCCCTGGCGTAATTAAAATTTGCGACAGTAGAAAATTATTTTTTGAATAATTTACTGTGGAAAAGGCAATCCCTGGGATATTTTAAATTTGCGACAGTTGAAAATTATTTTGTGAGAAATTTACTATAGAAAAGGCAATCCCTGGCGCACTTAAAATTTGCGATAGTAAAAAATTATTTTTTGAATAATTTACTATAGAAAAGGCAATCCCTGGCGCAATTAAAATTTGCGACAGTTGAAAATTATTTTGTGAGAAATTTACTATAGAAAAGGCAATCCCTGGCGTAATTAAAATTTGCGACAGTAAAAAATTATTTTTTGAATAATTTACTATAGAAAAGGCAATCCCTGGGATATTTAAAATTTGCGACAGTAGAAAATTATTTTGTGAGAAATTTACTATAGAAAAGGCAATCCCTGGCGTAATTAAAATTTGCGACAGTAGAAAATTATTTTTTGAATAATTTACTATAGAAAAGGCAATCCCTGGCGTAATTAAAATTTGCGACAGTAGAAAATTATTTTTTGAATAATTTACTGTGGAAAAGGCAATCCCTGGGATATTTTAAATTTGCGACAGTTGAAAATTATTTTGTGAGAAATTTACTATAGAAAAGGCAATCCCTGGCGCACTTAAAATTTGCGATAGTAAAAAATTATTTTTTGAATAATTTACTATAGAAAAGGCAATCCCTGGGATATTTTAAATTTGCGACAGTAAAAAATTATTTTGTGAGAAATTTACTATAGAAAAGGCAATCCCTGGCGCACTTAAAATTTGCGATAGTAAAAAATTATTTTTTGAATAATTTACTATAGAAAAGGCAATCCCTGGGATATTTAAAACTTGCGACAGTAGAAAATTATTTTTTGAATAATTTACTATAGAAAAGGCAATCCCTGGCGTAATTAAAATTTGCGACAGTAGAAAATTATTTTTTGAATAATTTACTGTGGAAAAGGCAATCCCTGGGATATTTTAAATTTGCGACAGTAAAAAATTATTTTGTGAGAAATTTACTATAGAAAAGGCAATCCCTGGCGCACTTAAAATTTGCGATAGTAAAAAATTATTTTTTGAATTATTTACTATAGAAAAGGCAATCCCTGGCGTAATTAAAATTTGCGACAGTAGAAAATTATTTTGTGAGAAATTTACTATAGAAAAGGCAATCCCTGGCGCAATTAAAATTTGAGACAGTAAAAAATTATTTTTTGAATAATTTACTATAGAAAAGGCAATCCCTGGCGCAATTAAAATTTGCGATAGTAAAAAATTATTTTTTGAATAATTTACTATAGAAAAGGCAATCCCTGGCGTAATTAAAATTTGCGACAGTAGAAAATTATTTTTTGAATAATTTACTATAGAAAAGGCAATCCCTGGCGCACTTAAAATTTGCGATAGTAAAAAATTATTTTTTGAATAATTTACTATAGAAAAGGCAATCCCTGGCGCACTTAAAATTTGCGATAGTAAAAAATTATTTTTTGAATTATTTACTATAGAAAAGGCAATCCCTGGCGTAATTAAAATTTGCGATAGTAAAAAATTATTTTTTGAATAATTTACTATAGAAAAGGCAATCCCTGGCGTATTTAAAATTTGCGACAGTAAAAAATTATTTTGTGAGAAATTTACTATAGAAAAGGCAATCCCTGGCGCACTTAAAATTTGCGATAGTAAAAAATTATTTTTTGAATTATTTACTATAGAAAAGGCAATCCCTGGCGTAATTAAAATTTGCGACAGTTGAAAATTATTTTTTGAATAATTTACTATAGAAAAGGCAATCCCTGGCGTAATTAAAACTTGCGATAGTAAAAAATTATTTTGTGAGAAATTTACTATAGAAAAGGCAATCCCTGGCGTAATTAAAATTTGCGACAGTAGAAAATTATTTTTTGAATAATTTACTATAGAAAAGGCAATCCCTGGCGTAATTAAAATTTGCGACAGTAGAAAATTATTTTTTGAATAATTTACTATAGAAAAGGCAATCCCTGGCGTAATTAAAATTTGCGACAGTAGAAAATTATTTTTTGAATAATTTACTGTGGAAAAGGCAATCCCTGGCGTAATTAAAACTTGCGATAGTAAAAAATTATTTTTTGAATAATTTACTATAGAAAAGGCAATCCCTGGCGTAATTAAAATTTGCGACAGTAGAAAATTATTTTTTGAATAATTTACTGTGGAAAAGGCAATCCCTGGCGTAATTAAAATTTGCGATAGTAAAAAATTATTTTTTGAATAATTTACTATAGAAAAGGCAATCCCTGGCGCACTTAAAATTTGCGATAGTAAAAAATTATTTTTTGAATAATTTACTATAGAAAAGGCAATCCCTGGCGCACTTAAAATTTGCGATAGTAAAAAATTATTTTTGAATAATTTACTATAGAAAAGGCAATCCCTGGCGTAATTAAAACTTATGATAGTAAAAAATTATTTTTTGAATAATTTACTGTGGAAAAGGCAATCCCTGGCGTAATTAAAATTTGCGATAGTAAAAAATTATTTTTTGAATAATTTACTATAGAAAAGGCAATCCCTGGCGCACTTAAAATTTGAGACAGTAAAAAATTATTTTTTGAATAATTTACTATAGAAAAGGCAATCCCTGGCGTAATTAAAATTTGCGACAGTAGAAAATTATTTTTTGAATAATTTACTGTGGAAAAGGCAATCCCTGGGATATTTAAAATTTGCGACAGTTGAAAATTATTTTGTGAGAAATTTACTATAGAAAAGGCAATCCCTGGCGTAATTAAAATTTGCGACAGTAAAAAATTATTTTTTGGATAATTTACTATAGAAAAGGCAATCCCTGGCGCACTTAAAATTTGCGACAGTAAAAAATTATTTTTTGAATAATTTACTATAGAAAAGGCAATCCCTGGCGCACTTAAAATTTGCGACAGTAAAAAATTATTTTTTGAATTATTTACTATAGAAAAGGCAATCCCTGGCGCACTTAAAATTTGCGATAGTAAAAAATTATTTTTTGAATAATTTACTATAGAAAAGGCAATCCCTGGCGCCATTAAAATTTGCGACAGTAAAAAATTATTTTTTGAATAATTTACTATAGAAAAGGCAATCCCTGGCGCACTTAAAATTTGCGATAGTAAAATTTATAGTAAATTATTCAAAAAATAATTTTTTACTGTCGCAAATTTAAAATATCCCAGGGATTGCCTTTTCTATAGTAAATTATTCAAAAATAATTTTCAACTGTCGCAAATTTAAAATATCCCAGGGATTGCCTTTTCTATAGTAAATTATTCAAAAAATAATTTTTTACTATCGCAAATTTTAAGTGCGCCAGGGATTGCATTTTCTATAGTAAATTATTCAAAAAATAATTTTTTACTGTCGCAAATTTTAATTACGCCAGGGATTGCCTTTTCTATAGTAAATAATTCAAAAAATAATTTTTTACTGTCGCAAATTTTAATTACGCCAGGGATTGCCTTTTCTATAGTAAATTATTCAAAAAATAATTTTTTACTATCGCAAATTTTAATTACGCCAGGGATTGCCTTTTCTATAGTAAATTATTCAAAAAATAATTTTTTACTGTCGCAAATTTAAAATATCCCAGGGATTGCCTTTTCTATAGTAAATTTCTCACAAAATAATTTTCAACTGTCGCAAATTTTAATTACGCCAGGGATTGCCTTTTCTATAGTAAATTTCTCACAAAATAATTTTCAACTGTCGCAAATTTTAAATATCCCAGGGATTGCCTTTTCTATAGTAAATTATTCAAAAAATAATTTTTTACTATCGCAAATTTAAAATATCCCAGGGATTGCCTTTTCTATAGTAAATTATTCAAAAATAATTTTCAACTGTCGCAAATTTAAAATATCCCAGGGATTGCCTTTTCTATAGTAAATTATTCAAAAAATAATTTTTTACTATCGCAAATTTTAAGTGCGCCAGGGATTGCCTTTTCTATAGTAAATTATTCAAAAAATAATTTTTTACTGTCGCAAATTTTAATTACGCCAGGGATTGCCTTTTCTATAGTAAATTATTCAAAAAATAATTTTTTACTGTCGCAAATTTAAAATATCCCAGGGATTGCCTTTTCCACAGTAAATTATTCAAAAAATAATTTTCTACTGTCGCAAATTTTAATTACGCCAGGGATTGCCTTTTCTATAGTAAATTATTCAAAAAATAATTTTTTACTGTCGCAAATTTTAATTACGCCAGGGATTGCCTTTTCTATAGTAAATAATTCAAAAAATAATTTTTTACTATCGCAAATTTTAATTACGCCAGGGATTGCCTTTTCTATAGTAAATTTCTCACAAAATAATTTTCAACTGTCGCAAATTTTAATTACGCCAGGGATTGCCTTTTCTATAGTAAATTTCTCACAAAATAATTTTCAACTGTCGCAAATTTTAAATATCCCAGGGATTGCCTTTTCTATAGTAAATAATTCAAAAAATAATTTTCAACTGTCGCAAGTTTTAATTACGCCAGGGATTGCCTTTTCTATAGTAAATTATTCAAAAAATAATTTTTTACTATCGCAAGTTTTAATTACGCCAGGGATTGCCTTTTCTATAGTAAATTATTCAAAAAATAATTTTTTACTATCGCAAATTTTAAGTGCGCCAGGGATTGCCTTTTCTATAGTAAATTATTCAAAAAATAATTTTCAACTGTCGCAAATTTTAAATATCCCAGGGATTGCCTTTTCTATAGTAAATTATTCAAAAAATAATTTTTTACTGTCGCAAATTTAAAATATCCCAGGGATTGCCTTTTCCACAGTAAATTATTCAAAAAATAATTTTCTACTGTCGCAAATTTTAATTACGCCAGGGATTGCCTTTTCTATAGTAAATTATTCAAAAAATAATTTTTTACTATCGCAAGTTTTAAATATCCCAGCGATTGCCTTTTCTATAGTAAATTATTCAAAAAATAATTTTCTACTGTCGCAAATTTTAATTACGCCAGGGATTGCCTTTTCTATAGTAAATTTCTCACAAAATAATTTTCAACTGTCGCAAATTTAAAATATCCCAGGGATTGCCTTTTCCACAGTAAATTATTCAAAAAATAATTTTCAACTGTCGCAAATTTTAATTACGCCAGGGATTGCCTTTTCTATAGTAAATTATTCAAAAAATAATTTTTTACTATCGCAAGTTTTAATTACGCCAGGGATTGCCTTTTCTATAGTAGAAAATTATCCCAGGGATTGCCTTTTCTATAGTAAATTATTCAAAAAATAATTTTTTACTATCGCAAGTTTTAAATATCCCAGGGATTGCCTTTTCTATAGTAAATTATTCAAAAAATAATTTTCTACTGTCGCAAATTTTAATTACGCCAGGGATTGCCTTTTCTATAGTAAATTTCTCACAAAATAATTTTCTACTATCGCAAGTTTTAAATATCCCAGGGATTGCCTTTTCTATAGTAAATTATTCAAAAAATAATTTTCAACTGTCGCAAATTTTAATGGCGCCAGGGATTGCCTTTTCTATAGTAAATTATTCAAAAAATAATTTTCTACTGTCGCAAATTTTAATTACGCCAGGGATTGCCTTTTCTATAGTAAATTATTCAAAAAATAATTTTTTACTATCGCAAATTTTAATTACGCCAGGGATTGCCTTTTCTATAGTAAATTATTCAAAAAATAATTTTTTACTGTCGCAAATTTAAAATATCCCAGGGATTGCCTTTTCCACAGTAAATTATTCAAAAAATAATTTTCTACTGTCGCAAATTTTAATTACGCCAGGGATTGCCTTTTCTATAGTAAATTATTCAAAAAATAATTTTCAACTGTCGCAAATTTTAATGGCGCCAGGGATTGCCTTTTCTATAGTAAATTATTCAAAAAATAATTTTTTACTATCGCAAATTTTAAATATCCCAGGGATTGCCTTTTCCACAGTAAATTATTCAAAAAATAATTTTCAACTGTCGCAAATTTTAATGGCGCCAGGGATTGCCTTTTCTATAGTAAATTATTCAAAAAATAATTTTTTACTATCGCAAATTTTAATTACGCCAGGGATTGCCTTTTCTATAGTAAATTATTCAAAAAATAATTTTTTACTGTCGCAAATTTAAAATATCCCAGGGATTGCCTTTTCTATAGTAAATTTCTCACAAAATAATTTTCAACTGTCGCAAATTTTAATTACGCCAGGGATTGCCTTTTCTATAGTAAATTTCTCACAAAATAATTTTCAACTGTCGCAAATTTTAAATATCCCAGGGATTGCCTTTTCTATAGTAAATTATTCAAAAAATAATTTTTTACTATCGCAAATTTTAAATATCCCAGGGATTGCCTTTTCTATAGTAAATTATTCAAAAAATAATTTTTTACTATCGCAAATTTTAAGTGCGCCAGGGATTGCCTTTTCTATAGTAAATTATTCAAAAAATAATTTTCAACTGTCGCAAATTTTAATTACGCCAGGGATTGCCTTTTCTATAGTAAATTATTCAAAAAATAATTTTTTACTATCGCAAATTTTAATTACGCCAGGGATTGCCTTTTCTATAGTAAATTATTCAAAAAATAATTTTCTACTGTCGCAAGTTTTAACTACGCCAGGGATTGCCTTTTCTATAGTAAATTTCTCACAAAATAATTTTTTACTATCGCAAATTTTAATTACGCCAGGGATTGCCTTTTCTATAGTAAATTATTCAAAAAATAATTTTTTACTATCGCAAATTTAAAATATCCCAGGGATTGCCTTTTCTATAGTAAATTTCTCACAAAATAATTTTCAACTATCGCAAATTTTAATTACGCCAGGGATTGCCTTTTCTATAGTAAATTATTCAAAAAATAATTTTCAACTGTCGCAAATTTTAATGGCGCCAGGGATTGCCTTTTCTATAGTAAATTATTCAAAAAATAATTTTTTACTATCGCAAATTTTAATTACGCCAGGGATTGCCTTTTCTATAGTAAATTTCTCACAAAATAATTTTCAACTGTCGCAAATTTTAATGGCGCCAGGGATTGCCTTTTCTATAGTAAATTATTCAAAAAATAATTTTTTACTATCGCAAATTTTAAGTGCGCCAGGGATTGCCTTTTCTATAGTAAATTATTCAAAAAATAATTTTTTACTATCGCAAGTTTTAAATATCCCAGGGATTGCCTTTTCTATAGTAAATTATTCAAAAAATAATTTTCTACTGTCGCAAATTTTAAATATCCCAGGGATTGCCTTTTCCACAGTAAATTATTCAAAAAATAATTTTCTACTGTCGCAAATTTTAATTACGCCAGGGATTGCCTTTTCTATAGTAAATTTCTCACAAAATAATTTTCTACTGTCGCAAATTTTAAATATCCCAGGGATTGCCTTTTCTATAGTAAATAATTCAAAAAATAATTTTTTACTATCGCAAATTTTAATTACGCCAGGGATTGCCTTTTCTATAGTAAATTTCTCACAAAATAATTTTCAACTGTCGCAAATTTTAAATATCCCAGGGATTGCCTTTTCTATAGTAAATTATTCAAAAAATAATATTTTACTATCGCAAATTTTAAATATCCCAGGGATTGCCTTTTCTATAGTAAATTATTCAAAAAATAATTTTCAACTGTCGCAAATTTTAATTACGCCAGGGATTGCCTTTTCTATAGTAAATAATTCAAAAAATAATTTTTTACTATCGCAAATTTTAATTACGCCAGGGATTGCCTTTTCTATAGTAAATTATTCAAAAAATAATTTTCAACTGTCGCAAATTTTAATGGCGCCAGGGATTGCCTTTTCTATAGTAAATTATTCAAAAAATAATTTTTTACTGTCGCAAGTTTTAAATATCCCAGGGATTGCCTTTTCTATAGTAAATTATTCAAAAAATAATTTTCTACTGTCGCAAATTTTAAATATCCCAGGGATTGCCTTTTCTATAGTAAATTATTCAAAAAATAATTTTTTACTGTCGCAAATTTAAAATATCCCAGGGATTGCCTTTTCTATAGTAAATTATTCAAAAATAATTTTCAACTGTCGCAAATTTAAAATATCCCAGGGATTGCCTTTTCCACAGTAAATTATTTTTTGAATAATTTACTGTGGAAAAGGCAATCCCTGGGATATTTAAAATTTGCGACAGTAAAAAATTATTTTTGAATAATTTACTATAGAAAAGGCAATCCCTGGCGCCATTAAAATTTGCGACAGTTGAAAATTATTTTTTGAATAATTTACTATAGAAAAGGCAATCCCTGGCGTAATTAAAATTTGCGACAGTAAAAAATTATTTTTTGAATAATTTACTGTGGAAAAGGCAATCCCTGGGATATTTTAAATTTGCGACAGTTGAAAATTATTTTTTGAATAATTTACTATAGAAAAGGCAATCCCTGGGATATTTTAAATTTGCGATAGTAAAAAATTATTTTTTGAATAATTTACTATAGAAAAGGCAATCCCTGGCGTAATTAAAATTTGCGATAGTAAAAAATTATTTTTTGAATTATTTACTATAGAAAAGGCAATCCCTGGCGTAATTAAAATTTGCGACAGTAGAAAATTATTTTGTGAGAAATTTACTATAGAAAAGGCAATCCCTGGCGTAATTAAAATTTGCGACAGTTGAAAATTATTTTGTGAGAAATTTACTATAGAAAAGGCAATCCCTGGGATATTTTAAATTTGCGACAGTAAAAAATTATTTTTTGAATAATTTACTATAGAAAAGGCAATCCCTGGCGTAATTAAAATTTGCGACAGTTGAAAATTATTTTGTGAGAAATTTACTATAGAAAAGGCAATTCCTGGGATATTTTAAATTTGCGACAGTAAAAAATTATTTTTTGAATAATTTACTATAGAAAAGGCAATCCCTGGCGTAATTAAAATTTGCGATAGTAAAAAATTATTTTTTGAATAATTTACTATAGAAAAGGCAATCCCTGGCGCCATTAAAATTTGCGACAGTTGAAAATTATTTTGTGAGAAATTTACTATAGAAAAGGCAATCCCTGGGATATTTAAAATTTGCGACAGTAGAAAATTATTTTTTGAATAATTTACTATAGAAAAGGCAATCCCTGGCGCACTTAAAATTTGCGACAGTAAAAAATTATTTTTTGAATAATTTACTATAGAAAAGGCAATCCCTGGCGCCATTAAAATTTGCGACAGTAGAAAATTATTTTTTGAATAATTTACTATAGAAAAGGCAATCCCTGGCGCCATTAAAATTTGCGACAGTTGAAAATTATTTTGTGAGAAATTTACTATAGAAAAGGCAATCCCTGACGCCATTAAAATTTGCGACAGTAGAAAATTATTTTTTGAATAATTTACTATAGAAAAGGCAATCCCTGGCGCCATTAAAATTTGCGACAGTTGAAAATTATTTTGTGAGAAATTTACTATAGAAAAGGCAATCCCTGGCGTAATTAAAATTTGCGACAGTAGAAAATTATTTTTTGAATAATTTACTATAGAAAAGGCAATCCCTGGCGTAATTAAAATTTGCGACAGTAGAAAATTATTTTTTGAATAATTTACTATAGAAAAGGCAATCCCTGGCGTAATTAAAATTTGCGACAGTAGAAAATTATTTTTTGAATAATTTACTATAGAAAAGGCAATCCCTGGCGCACTTAAAATTTGCGACAGTAGAAAATTATTTTTTGAATAATTTACTATAGAAAAGGCAATCCCTGGCGCACTTAAAATTTGCGATAGTAAAAAATTATTTTTTGAATAATTTACTATAGAAAAGGCAATCCCTGGCGTAATTAAAATTTGCGACAGTAGAAAATTATTTTTTGAATAATTTACTGTGGAAAAGGCAATCCCTGGGATATTTAAAATTTGCGACAGTAAAAAATTATTTTTTGAATAATTTACTATAGAAAAGGCAATCCCTGGCGCACTTAAAATTTGCGATAGTAAAAAATTATTTTTTGAATAATTTACTATAGAAAAGGCAATCCCTGGCGTAATTAAAATTTGCGACAGTAGAAAATTATTTTTTGAATAATTTACTATAGAAAAGGCAATCCCTGGCGCCATTAAAATTTGCGACAGTTGAAAATTATTTTTTGAATAATTTACTATAGAAAAGGCAATCCCTGGCGTAATTAAAATTTGCGATAGTAAAAAATTATTTTTTGAATAATTTACTATAGAAAAGGCAATCCCTGGCGTAATTAAAATTTGCGACAGTAGAAAATTATTTTTTGAATAATTTACTATAGAAAAGGCAATCCCTGGCGCCATTAAAATTTGCGACAGTTGAAAATTATTTTGTGAGAAATTTACTATAGAAAAGGCAATCCCTGGGATATTTAAAATTTGCGACAGTAAAAAATTATTTTTTGAATAATTTACTATAGAAAAGGCAATCCCTGGCGTAATTAAAATTTGCGACAGTAGAAAATTATTTTTTGAATAATTTACTGTGGAAAAGGCAATCCCTGGGATATTTAAAATTTGCGACAGTAAAAAATTATTTTTTGAATAATTTACTATAGAAAAGGCAATCCCTGGCGCACTTAAAATTTGCGATAGTAAAAAATTATTTTTTGAGAAATTTACTATAGAAAAGGCAATCCCTGGCGTAATTAAAATTTGCGACAGTAGAAAATTATTTTTTGAATAATTTACTGTGGAAAAGGCAATCCCTGGGATATTTTAAATTTGCGACAGTAAAAAATTATTTTTTGAATAATTTACTATAGAAAAGGCAATCCCTGGCGTAATTAAAACTTGCGATAGTAAAAAATTATTTTTTGAATAATTTACTATAGAAAAGGCAATCCCTGGCGTAATTAAAATTTGCGACAGTAGAAAATTATTTTTTGAATAATTTACTATAGAAAAGGCAATCCCTGGCGCACTTAAAAATTGCGATAGTAAAAAATTATTTTTTGAATAATTTACTATAGAAAAGGCAATCCCTGGCGCCATTAAAATTTGCGACAGTTGAAAATTATTTTTTGAATAATTTACTGTGGAAAAGGCAATCCCTGGGATATTTAAAATTTGCGACAGTAAAAAATTATTTTTTGAATAATTTACTATAGAAAAGGCAATCCCTGGCGTAATTAAAACTTGCGATAGTAAAAAATTATTTTTTGAATAATTTACTATAGAAAAGGCAATCCCTGGCGTAATTAAAATTTGCGACAGTAGAAAATTATTTTTTGAATAATTTACTATAGAAAAGGCAATCCCTGGCGCACTTAAAATTTGCGATAGTAAAAAATTATTTTTTGAATAATTTACTATAGAAAAGGCAATCCCTGGCGCCATTAAAATTTGCGACAGTTGCAAATTATTTTTTGAATAATTTACTGTGGAAAAGGCAATCCCTGGGATATTTTAAATTTGCGATAGTAAAAAATTATTTTTTGAATAATTTACTATAGAAAAGGCAATCCCTGGCGTAATTAAAACTTGCGACAGTAGAAAATTATTTTTTGAATAATTTACTGTGGAAAAGGCAATCCCTGGGATATTTTAAATTTGCGACAGTAAAAAATTATTTTTTGAATAATTTACTATAGAAAAGGCAATCCCTGGCGCACTTAAAATTTGCGATAGTAAAAAATTATTTTGTGAGAAATTTACTATAGAAAAGGCAATCCCTGGCGTAATTAAAATTTGCGACAGTTGAAAATTATTTTGTGAGAAATTTACTATAGAAAAGGCAATCCCTGGCGCACTTAAAATTTGCGATAGTAAAAAATTATTTTTTGAATAATTTACTATAGAAAAGGCAATCCCTGGCGCAATTAAAATTTGAGACAGTAAAAAATTATTTTTTGAATAATTTACTATAGAAAAGGCAATCCCTGGCGTAATTAAAATTTGCGACAGTAGAAAATTATTTTTTGAATAATTTACTATAGAAAAGGCAATCCCTGGCGCACTTAAAATTTGCGATAGTAAAAAATTATTTTTTGAATTATTTACTATAGAAAAGGCAATCCCTGGCGTAATTAAAATTTGCGACAGTAGAAAATTATTTTTTGAATAATTTACTGTGGAAAAGGCAATCCCTGGGATATTTTAAATTTGCGACAGTAAAAAATTATTTTTTGAATAATTTACTATAGAAAAGGCAATCCCTGGCGTAATTAAAACTTGCGATAGTAAAAAATTATTTTTTGAATAATTTACTATAGAAAAGGCAATCCCTGGCGCACTTAAAATTTGCGATAGTAAAAAATTATTTTTTGAATAATTTACTATAGAAAAGGCAATCCCTGGCGTAATTAAAATTTGCGACAGTAGAAAATTATTTTTTGAATAATTTACTATAGAAAAGGCAATCCCTGGCGCACTTAAAATTTGCTTTAGTAAAAAATTATTTTTTGAATAATTTACTATAGAAAAGGCAATCCCTGGCGCCATTAAAATTTGCGACAGTTGAAAATTATTTTGTGAGAAATTTACTATAGAAAAGGCAATCCCTGGGATATTTAAAATTTGCGACAGTAAAAAATTATTTTTTGAATTATTTACTATAGAAAAGGCAATCCCTGGCGTAATTAAAATTTGCGACAGTAGAAAATTATTTTTTGAATAATTTACTGTGGAAAAGGCAATCCCTGGGATATTTTAAATTTGCGACAGTAAAAAATTATTTTTTGAATAATTTACTATAGAAAAGGCAATCCCTGGCGTAATTAAAACTTGCGATAGTAAAAAATTATTTTTTGAATAATTTACTATAGAAAAGGCAATCCCTGGCGCACTTAAAATTTGCGATAGTAAAAAATTATTTTTTGAATAATTTACTATAGAAAAGGCAATCCCTGGCGTAATTAAAATTTGCGACAGTAGAAAATTATTTTTTGAATAATTTACTATAGAAAAGGCAATCCCTGGCGCACTTAAAATTTGCGATAGTAAAAAATTATTTTTTGAATAATTTACTATAGAAAAGGCAATCCCTGGCGTAATTAAAATTTGCGACAGTAGAAAATTATTTTTTGAATAATTTACTGTGGAAAAGGCAATCCCTGGGATATTTTAAATTTGCGACAGTAAAAAATTATTTTTTGAATAATTTACTATAGAAAAGGCAATCCTTGGCGCACTTAAAATTTGCGATAGTAAAAAATTATTTTTTGAATAATTTACTATAGAAAAGGCAATCCCTGGCGTAATTAAAATTTGCGACAGTAGAAAATTATTTTTTGAATAATTTACTGTGGAAAAGGCAATCCCTGGGATATTTTAAATTTGCGACAGTAAAAAATTATTTTTTGAATAATTTACTATAGAAAAGGCAATCCGTGGCGCACTTAAAATTTGCGATAGTAAAAAATTATTTTTTGAATAATTTACTATAGAAAAGGCAATCCCTGGCGCCATTAAAATTTGCGACAGTTGAAAATTATTTTGTGAGAAATTTACTATAGAAAAGGCAATCCCTGGGATATTTAAAATTTGCGACAGTAAAAAATTATTTTTTGAATTATTTACTATAGAAAAGGCAATCCCTGGCGTAATTAAAACTTGCGATAGTAAAAAATTATTTTTTGAATAATTTACTATAGAAAAGGCAATCCCTGGCGTAATTAAAATTTGCGACAGTAGAAAATTATTTTTTGAATAATTTACTATAGAAAAGGCAATCCCTGGCGCCATTAAAATTTGCGACAGTTGAAAATTATTTTGTGAGAAATTTACTATAGAAAAGGCAATCCCTGGGATATTTAAAATTTGCGACAGTAAAAAATTATTTTTTGAATTATTTACTATAGAAAAGGCAATCCCTGGCGTAATTAAAATTTGCGACAGTAGAAAATTATTTTGTGAGAAATTTACTATAGAAAAGGCAATCCCTGGCGTAATTAAAATTTGCGACAGTAGAAAATTATTTTGTGAGAAATTTACTATAGAAAAGGCAATCCCTGGCGTAATTAAAATTTGCGACAGTTGAAAATTATTTTGTGAGAAATTTACTATAGAAAAGGCAATCCCTGGGATATTTAAAATTTGCGACAGTAAAAAATTATTTTTTGAATTATTTACTATAGAAAAGGCAATCCCTGGCGTAATTAAAATTTGCGACAGTTGAAAATTATTTTGTGAGAAATTTACTATAGAAAAGGCAATCCCTGGGATATTTAAAATTTGCGACAGTAAAAAATTATTTTTGAATAATTTACTATAGAAAAGGCAATCCCTGGCGTAATTAAAACTTATGATAGTAAAAAATTATTTTTTGAATAATTTACTATAGAAAAGGCAATCCCTGGCGTAATTAAAACTTATGATAGTAAAAAATTATTTTTTGAATAATTTACTATAGAAAAGGCAATCCCTGGCGTAATTAAAATTTGCGACAGTAAAAAATTATTTTTTGAATTATTTACTATAGAAAAGGCAATCCCTGGCGTAATTAAAATTTGCGACAGTAGAAAATTATTTTGTGAGAAATTTACTATAGAAAAGGCAATCCCTGGGATATTTAAAATTTGCGACAGTAAAAAATTATTTTTTGAATTATTTACTATAGAAAAGGCAATCCCTGGCGTAATTAAAATTTGCGACAGTAGAAAATTATTTTTTGAATAATTTACTGTGGAAAAGGCAATCCCTGGGATATTTTAAATTTGCGACAGTAAAAAATTATTTTTTGAATAATTTACTATAGAAAAGGCAATCCCTGGCGTAATTAAAACTTGCGATAGTAGAAAATTATTTTTTGAATAATTTACTATAGAAAAGGCAATCCCTGGCGCACTTAAAATTTGCGATAGTAAAAAATTATTTTTTGAATAATTTACTATAGAAAAGGCAATCCCTGGCGCCATTAAAATTTGCGACAGTTGAAAATTATTTTTTGAATTATTTACTATAGAAAAGGCAATCCCTGGCGCCATTAAAATTTGCGACAGTAAAAAATTATTTTTTGAATTATTTACTATAGAAAAGGCAATCCCTGGCGTAATTAAAATTTGCGACAGTAGAAAATTATTTTGTGAGAAATTTACTATAGAAAAGGCAATCCCTGGGATATTTAAAATTTGCGACAGTAGAAAATTATTTTTTGAATAATTTACTATAGAAAAGGCAATCCCTGGCGTAATTAAAATTTGCGACAGTTGAAAATTATTTTGTGAGAAATTTACTGTGGAAAAGGCAATCCCTGGGATATTTAAAATTTGCGACAGTAAAAAATTATTTTTTGAATTATTTACTATAGAAAAGGCAATCCCTGGCGTAATTAAAACTTGCGATAGTAAAAAATTATTTTTTGAATAATTTACTATAGAAAAGGCAATCCCTGGCGCACTTAAAATTTGCGACAGTAGAAAATTATTTTTTGAATAATTTACTATAGAAAAGGCAATCCCTGGCGCACTTAAAATTTGCGATAGTAAAAAATTATTTTTTGAATAATTTACTATAGAAAAGGCAATCCCTGGCGTAATTAAAATTTGCGACAGTAGAAAATTATTTTTTGAATAATTTACTATAGAAAAGGCAATCCCTGGCGCACTTAAAATTTGCGATAGTAAAAAATTATTTTTTGAATAATTTACTATAGAAAAGGCAATCCCTGGCGCCATTAAAATTTGCGACAGTTGAAAATTATTTTTTGAATAATTTACTGTGGAAAAGGCAATCCCTGGGATATTTTAAATTTGCGATAGTAAAAAATTATTTTTTGAATAATTTACTATAGAAAAGGCAATCCCTGGCGTAATTAAAACTTGCGACAGTAGAAAATTATTTTTTGAATAATTTACTATAGAAAAGGCAATCCCTGGCGTAATTAAAATTTGCGACAGTAGAAAATTATTTTTTGAATAATTTACTATAGAAAAGGCAATCCCTGGCGCCATTAAAATTTGCGACAGTTGAACATTATTTTGTGAGAAATTTACTATAGAAAAGGCAATCCCTGGGATATTTAAAATTTGCGATAGTAAAAAATTATTTTTTGAATTATTTACTATAGAAAAGGCAATCCCTGGGATATTTAAAATTTGCGACAGTTGAAAATTATTTTGTGAGAAATTTACTATAGAAAAGGCAATCCCTGGCGTAATTAAAACTTGCGACAGTAGAAAATTATTTTTTGAATAATTTACTGTGGAAAAGGCAATCCCTGGCGTAATTAAAATTTGCGACAGTAGAAAATTATTTTTTGAATAATTTACTATAGAAAAGGCAATCCCTGGCGCCATTAAAATTTGCGACAGTTGAAAATTATTTTGTGAGAAATTTACTATAGAAAAGGCAATCCCTGGGATATTTAAAATTTGCGACAGTAGAAAATTATTTTTTGAATAATTTACTATAGAAAAGGCAATCCCTGGGATATTTAAAACTTGCGATAGTAAAAAATTATTTTTTGAATAATTTACTATAGAAAAGGCAATCCCTGGCGTAATTAAAATTTGCGACAGTAGAAAATTATTTTTTGAATAATTTACTATAGAAAAGGCAATCCCTGGCGTAATTAAAATTTGCGACAGTAGAAAATTATTTTTTTGAATAATTTACTATAGAAAAGGCAATCCCTGGCGCCATTAAATTTGCGACAGTTGAAAATTATTTTGTGAGAAATTTACTATAGAAAAGGCAATCCCTGGGATATTTAAAATTTGCGACAGTAGAAAATTATTTTTTGAATAATTTACTATAGAAAAGGCAATCCCTGGGATATTTAAAACTTGCGATAGTAAAAAATTATTTTTTGAATAATTTACTATAGAAAAGGCAATCCCTGGCGCACTTAAAATTTGCGATAGTAAAAAATTATTTTTTGAATAATTTACTATAGAAAAGGCAATCCCTGGCGTAATTAAAATTTGCGACAGTAGAAAATTATTTTTTGAATAATTTACTATAGAAAAGGCAATCCCTGGCGTAATGTAATTAAAATTTGCGACAGTAGAAAATTATTTTTTGAATAATTTACTGTGGAAAAGGCAATCCCTGGGATATTTTAAATTTGCGACAGTAAAAAATTATTTTTTGAATAATTTACTATAGAAAAGGCAATCCCTGGCGTAATTAAAATTTGCGACAGTAGAAAATTATTTTTTGAATAATTTACTGTGGAAAAGGCAATCCCTGGGATATTTTAAATTTGCGACAGTAAAAAATTATTTTTTGAATAATTTACTATAGAAAAGGCAATCCCTGGCGCACTTAAAATTTGCGATAGTAAAAAATTATTTTTTGAATAATTTACTATAGAAAAGGCAATCCCTGGCGTAATTAAAATTTGCGACAGTAGAAAATTATTTTTTGAATAATTTACTATAGAAAAGGCAATCCCTGGCGTAATTAAAATTTGCGACAGTAGAAAATTATTTTTTGAATAATTTACTGTGGAAAAGGCAATCCCTGGGATATTTTAAATTTGCGACAGTAAAAAATTATTTTTTGAATAATTTACTATAGAAAAGGCAATCCCTGGCGCACTTAAAATTTGCGATAGTAAAAAATTATTTTTTGAATAATTTACTATAGAAAAGGCAATCCCTGGCGTAATTAAAATTTGCGACAGTAGAAAATTATTTTTTGAATAATTTACTATAGAAAAGGCAATCCCTGGCGCCATTAAAATTTGCGACAGTTGAAAATTATTTTGTGAGAAATTTACTATAGAAAAGGCAATCCCTGGGATATTTAAAATTTGCGACAGTAAAAAATTATTTTTTGAATTATTTACTATAGAAAAGGCAATCCCTGGCGCCATTAAAATTTGCGACAGTAAAAAATTATTTTTTGAATAATTTACTATAGAAAAGGCAATCCCTGGCGCACTTAAAATTTGCGACAGTAAAAAATTATTTTTTGAATAATTTACTATAGAAAAGGCAATCCCTGGGATATTTAAAATTTGCGACAGTAAAAAATTATTTTTTGAATTATTTACTATAGAAAAGGCAATCCCTGGCGCCATTAAAATTTGCGACAGTAAAAAATTATTTTTTGAATAATTTACTATAGAAAAGGCAATCCCTGGCGCACTTAAAATTTGCGACAGTAAAAAATTATTTTTTGAATAATTTACTATAGAAAAGGCAATCCCTGGGATATTTAAAATTTGCGACAGTAAAAAATTATTTTTTGAATTATTTACTATAGAAAAGGCAATCCCTGGCGTAATTAAAATTTGCGACAGTAGAAAATTATTTTTTGAATAATTTACTGTGGAAAAGGCAATCCCTGGGATATTTTAAATTTGCGACAGTAAAAAATTATTTTTTGAATAATTTACTATAGAAAAGGCAATCCCTGGCGCACTTAAAATTTGCGATAGTAAAAAATTATTTTTTGAATAATTTACTATAGAAAAGGCAATCCCTGGCGTAATTAAAATTTGCGACAGTAGAAAATTATTTTTTGAATAATTTACTATAGAAAAGGCAATCCCTGGCGTAATTAAAATTTGCGACAGTAGAAAATTATTTTTTGAATAATTTACTATAGAAAAGGCAATCCCTGGGATATTTAAAATTTGCGACAGTAAAAAATTATTTTTTGAATTATTTACTATAGAAAAGGCAATCCCTGGGATATTTAAAATTTGCGACAGTAAAAAATTATTTTTTGAATAATTTACTATAGAAAAGGCAATCCCTGGCGCACTTAAAATTTGCGATAGTAAAAAATTATTTTTTGAATAATTTACTATAGAAAAGGCAATCCCTGGCGTAATTAAAATTTGCGACAGTAGAAAATTATTTTTTGAATAATTTACTATAGAAAAGGCAATCCCTGGGATATTTAAAATTTGCGATAGTAAAAAATTATTTTTTGAATAATTTACTATAGAAAAGGCAATCCCTGGCGCAATTAAAATTTGAGACAGTAAAAAATTATTTTTTGAATAATTTACTATAGAAAAGGCAATCCCTGGCGCAATTAAAATTTGCGACAGTAGAAAATTATTTTTTGAATAATTTACTATAGAAAAGGCAATCCCTGGCGCACTTAAAATTTGCGATAGTAAAAAATTATTTTTTGAATAATTTACTATAGAAAAGGCAATCCCTGGCGCCATTAAAATTTGCGACAGTAAAAAATTATTTTTTGAATAATTTACTATAGAAAAGGCAATCCCTGGCGCACTTAAAATTTGCGACAGTAAAAAATTATTTTTTGAATAATTTACTATAGAAAAGGCAATCCCTGGGATATTTAAAATTTGCGACAGTAAAAAATTATTTTTTGAATTATTTACTATAGAAAAGGCAATCCCTGGCGTAATTAAAATTTGCGACAGTAGAAAATTATTTTTTGAATAATTTACTGTGGAAAAGGCAATCCCTGGGATATTTTAAATTTGCGATAGTAAAAAATTATTTTTTGAATAATTTACTATAGAAAAGGCAATCCCTGGCGTAATTAAAACTTGCGATAGTAAAAAATTATTTTTTGAATAATTTACTATAGAAAAGGCAATCCCTGGCGCACTTAAAATTTGCGATAGTAAAAAATTATTTTTTGAATAATTTACTATAGAAAAGGCAATCCCTGGCGTAATTAAAATTTGCGACAGTAGAAAATTATTTTTTGAATAATTTACTATAGAAAAGGCAATCCCTGGCGCAATTAAAATTTGCGACAGTAGAAAATTATTTTTTGAATAATTTACTATAGAAAAGGCAATCCCTGGCGCAATTAAAATTTGCGACAGTAGAAAATTATTTTTTGAATAATTTACTATAGAAAAGGCAATCCCTGGCGTAATTAAAATTTGCGACAGTAGAAAATTATTTTTTGAATAATTTACTATAGAAAAGGCAATCCCTGGCGTAATTAAAATTTGCGACAGTTGAAAATTATTTTGTGAGAAATTTACTATAGAAAAGGCAATCCCTGGGATATTTAAAATTTGCGACAGTAAAAAATTATTTTTGAATAATTTACTATAGAAAAGGCAATCCCTGGCGTAATTAAAACTTATGATAGTAAAAAATTATTTTTTGAATAATTTACTATAGAAAAGGCAATCCCTGGCGTAATTAAAATTTGCGACAGTAAAAAATTATTTTTTGAATTATTTACTATAGAAAAGGCAATCCCTGGCGTAATTAAAATTTGCGACAGTAGAAAATTATTTTTTGAATAATTTACTGTGGAAAAGGCAATCCCTGGGATATTTTAAATTTGCGACAGTAAAAAATTATTTTTTGAATAATTTACTATAGAAAAGGCAATCCCTGGCGCACTTAAAATTTGCGATAGTAAAAAATTATTTTTTGAATAATTTACTATAGAAAAGGCAATCCCTGGCGTAATTAAAATTTGCGACAGTAAAAAATTATTTTTTGAATTATTTACTATAGAAAAGGCAATCCCTGGCGTAATTAAAATTTGCGACAGTAGAAAATTATTTTTTGAATAATTTACTGTGGAAAAGGCAATCCCTGGGATATTTTAAATTTGCGACAGTAAAAAATTATTTTTTGAATAATTTACTATAGAAAAGGCAATCCCTGGCGCACTTAAAATTTGCGATAGTAAAAAATTATTTTTTGAATAATTTACTATAGAAAAGGCAATCCCTGGCGTAATTAAAATTTGCGACAGTAGAAAATTATTTTTTGAATAATTTACTATAGAAAAGGCAATCCCTGGCGTAATTAAAATTTGCGACAGTTGAAAATTATTTTGTGAGAAATTTACTATAGAAAAGGCAATCCCTGGGATATTTAAAATTTGCGACAGTAAAAAATTATTTTTGAATAATTTACTATAGAAAAGGCAATCCCTGGCGTAATTAAAACTTATGATAGTAAAAAATTATTTTTTGAATAATTTACTATAGAAAAGGCAATCCCTGGCGTAATTAAAATTTGCGACAGTAAAAAATTATTTTTTGAATTATTTACTATAGAAAAGGCAATCCCTGGCGTAATTAAAATTTGCGACAGTAGAAAATTATTTTTTGAATAATTTACTGTGGAAAAGGCAATCCCTGGGATATTTTAAATTTGCGACAGTAAAAAATTATTTTTTGAATAATTTACTATAGAAAAGGCAATCCCTGGCGTAATTAAAACTTGCGATAGTAAAAAATTATTTTTTGAATAATTTACTATAGAAAAGGCAATCCCTGGGATATTTAAAATTTGCGACAGTAAAAAATTATTTTTTGAATTATTTACTATAGAAAAGGCAATCCCTGGCGTAATTAAAATTTGCGACAGTAGAAAATTATTTTTTGAATAATTTACTGTGGAAAAGGCAATCCCTGGGATATTTTAAATTTGCGACAGTAAAAAATTATTTTTTGAATAATTTACTATAGAAAAGGCAATCCCTGGCGCACTTAAAATTTGCGATAGTAAAAAATTATTTTTTGAATAATTTACTATAGAAAAGGCAATCCCTGGCGTAATTAAAATTTGCGACAGTAGAAAATTATTTTTTGAATAATTTACTATAGAAAAGGCAATCCCTGGCGTAATTAAAATTTGCGACAGTAGAAAATTATTTTTTGAATAATTTACTGTGGAAAAGGCAATCCCTGGGATATTGTAAATTTGCGACAGTAAAAAATTATTTTTTGAATAATTTACTATAGAAAAGGCAATCCCTGGCGCACTTAAAATTTGCGATAGTAAAAAATTATTTTTTGAATAATTTACTATAGAAAAGGCAATCCCTGGCGTAATTAAAATTTGCGACAGTAGAAAATTATTTTTTGAATAATTTACTATAGAAAAGGCAATCCCTGGCGCCATTAAAATTTGCGACAGTTGAAAATTATTTTGTGAGAAATTTACTATAGAAAAGGCAATCCCTGGGATATTTAAAATTTGCGACAGTAAAAAATTATTTTTTGAATTATTTACTATAGAAAAGGCAATCCCTGGCGCCATTAAAATTTGCGACAGTAAAAAATTATTTTTTGAATAATTTACTATAGAAAAGGCAATCCCTGGCGCACTTAAAATTTGCGACAGTAAAAAATTATTTTTTGAATAATTTACTATAGAAAAGGCAATCCCTGGGATATTTAAAATTTGCGACAGTAAAAAATTATTTTTTGAATTATTTACTATAGAAAAGGCAATCCCTGGCGCCATTAAAATTTGCGACAGTAAAAAATTATTTTTTGAATAATTTACTATAGAAAAGGCAATCCCTGGCGCACTTAAAATTTGCGACAGTAAAAAATTATTTTTTGAATAATTTACTATAGAAAAGGCAATCCCTGGGATATTTAAAATTTGCGACAGTAAAAAATTATTTTTTGAATTATTTACTATAGAAAAGGCAATCCCTGGCGTAATTAAAATTTGCGACAGTAGAAAATTATTTTTTGAATAATTTACTGTGGAAAAGGCAATCCCTGGGATATTTTAAATTTGCGACAGTAAAAAATTATTTTTTGAATAATTTACTATAGAAAAGGCAATCCCTGGCGCACTTAAAATTTGCGATAGTAAAAAATTATTTTTTGAATAATTTACTATAGAAAAGGCAATCCCTGGCGTAATTAAAATTTGCGACAGTAGAAAATTATTTTTTGAATAATTTACTATAGAAAAGGCAATCCCTGGCGTAATTAAAATTTGCGACAGTAGAAAATTATTTTTTGAATAATTTACTATAGAAAAGGCAATCCCTGGGATATTTAAAATTTGCGACAGTAAAAAATTATTTTTTGAATTATTTACTATAGAAAAGGCAATCCCTGGGATATTTAAAATTTGCGACAGTAAAAAATTATTTTTTGAATAATTTACTATAGAAAAGGCAATCCCTGGCGCACTTAAAATTTGCGATAGTAAAAAATCATTTTTTGAATAATTTACTATAGAAAAGGCAATCCCTGGCGTAATTAAAATTTGCGACAGTAGAAAATTATTTTTTGAATAATTTACTATAGAAAAGGCAATCCCTGGGATATTTAAAATTTGCGATAGTAAAAAATTATTTTTTGAATAATTTACTATAGAAAAGGCAATCCTTGGCGCAATTAAAATTTGAGACAGTAAAAAATTATTTTTTGAATAATTTACTATAGAAAAGGCAATCCCTGGCGCAATTAAAATTTGCGACAGTAGAAAATTATTTTTTGAATAATTTACTATAGAAAAGGCAATCCCTGGCGCACTTAAAATTTGCGATAGTAAAAAATTATTTTTTGAATAATTTACTATAGAAAAGGCAATCCCTGGCGCCATTAAAATTTGCGACAGTAAAAAATTATTTTTTGAATAATTTACTATAGAAAAGGCAATCCCTGGCGCACTTAAAATTTGCGACAGTAAAAAATTATTTTTTGAATAATTTACTATAGAAAAGGCAATCCCTGGGATATTTAAAATTTGCGACAGTAAAAAATTATTTTTTGAATTATTTACTATAGAAAAGGCAATCCCTGGCGTAATTAAAATTTGCGACAGTAGAAAATTATTTTTTGAATAATTTACTGTGGAAAAGGCAATCCCTGGGATATTTTAAATTTGCGATAGTAAAAAATTATTTTTTGAATAATTTACTATAGAAAAGGCAATCCCTGGCGTAATTAAAACTTGCGATAGTAAAAAATTATTTTTTGAATAATTTACTATAGAAAAGGCAATCCCTGGCGCACTTAAAATTTGCGATAGTAAAAAATTATTTTTTGAATAATTTACTATAGAAAAGGCAATCCCTGGCGTAATTAAAATTTGCGACAGTAGAAAATTATTTTTTGAATAATTTACTATAGAAAAGGCAATCCCTGGCGCAATTAAAATTTGCGACAGTAGAAAATTATTTTTTGAATAATTTACTATAGAAAAGGCAATCCCTGGCGCAATTAAAATTTGCGACAGTAGAAAATTATTTTTTGAATAATTTACTATAGAAAAGGCAATCCCTGGCGTAATTAAAATTTGCGACAGTAGAAAATTATTTTTTGAATAATTTACTATAGAAAAGGCAATCCCTGGCGTAATTAAAATTTGCGACAGTAGAAAATTATTTTTTGAATAATTTACTATAGAAAAGGCAATACCTGGCGCACTTAAAATTTGCGATAGTAAAAAATTATTTTTTGAATAATTTACTATAGAAAAGGCAATCCCTGGCGCACTTAAAATTTGCGATAGTAAAAAATTATTTTTTGAATAATTTACTATAGAAAAGGCAATCCCTGGCGTAATTAAAATTTGCGACAGTAAAAAATTATTTTTTGAATAATTTACTGTGGAAAAGGCAATCCCTGGGATATTTTAAATTTGCGATAGTAAAAAATTATTTTTTGAATAATTTACTATAGAAAAGGCAATCCCTGGCGTAATTAAAATTTGCGACAGTAGAAAATTATTTTTTGAATAATTTACTATAGAAAAGGCAATCCCTGGCGCACTTAAAATTTGCGACAGTTGAAAATTATTTTGTGAGAAATTTACTATAGAAAAGGCAATCCCTGGCGTAATTAAAATTTGCGACAGTAAAAAATTATTTTTTGAATTATTTACTATAGAAAAGGCAATCCCTGGCGTAATTAAAATTTGCGACAGTAGAAAATTATTTTTTGAATTATTTACTGTGGAAAAGGCAATCCCTGGCGTAATTAAAATTTGCGACAGTAAAATTATTTTTTGAATTATTTACTATAGAAAAGGCAATCCCTGGCGTAATTAAAATTTGCGACAGTAGAAAATTATTTTTTGAATAATTTACTGTGGAAAAGGCAATCCCTGGGATATTTTAAATTTGCGACAGTAAAAAATTATTTTTTGAATAATTTACTATAGAAAAGGCAATCCCTGGCGCACTTAAAATTTGCGATAGTAAAAAATTATTTTTTGAATTATTTACTATAGAAAAGGCAATCCCTGGGATATTTTAAATTTGCGACAGTAAAAAATTATTTTTTGAATAATTTACTATAGAAAAGGCAATCCCTGGCGCACTTAAAATTTGCGATAGTAAAAAATTATTTTTTGAATTATTTACTATAGAAAAGGCAATCCCTGGGATATTTTAAATTTGCGACAGTAAAAAATTATTTTTTGAATAATTTACTATAGAAAAGGCAATCCCTGGCGCAATTAAAATTTGCGATAGTAAAAAATTATTTTTTGAATAATTTACTATAGAAAAGGCAATCCCTGGCGCAATTAAAATTTGAGACAGTAAAAAATTATTTTTTGAATAATTTACTATAGAAAAGGCAATCCCTGGCGTAATTAAAATTTGCGACAGTAGAAAATTATTTTTTGAATAATTTACTATAGAAAAGGCAATCCCTGGCGCACTTAAAATTTGCGATAGTAAAAAATTATTTTTTGAATAATTTACTATAGAAAGGGCAATCCCTGGGATATTTAAAATTTGCGACAGTAAAAAATTATTTTTTGAATAATTTACTATAGAAAAGGCAATCCCTGGCACACTTAAAATTTGCGATAGTAAAAAATTATTTTTTGAATAATTTACTATAGAAAAGGCAATCCCTGGCGCCATTAAAATTTGCGACAGTTGAAAATTATTTTGTGAGAAATTTACTATAGAAAAGGCAATCCCTGGCGTAATTAAAATTTGCGATAGTAAAAAATTATTTTTTGAATAATTTACTATAGAAAAGGCAATCCCTGGCGCAATTAAAATTTGCGACAGTAGAAAATTATTTTTTGAATAATTTACTATAGAAAAGGCAATCCCTGGCGCACTTAAAATTTGCGACAGTAGAAAATTATTTTTTGAATAATTTACTGTGGAAAAGGCAATCCCTGGGATATTTAAAATTTGCGACAGTTGAAAATTATTTTTTGAATAATTTACTATAGAAAAGGCAATCCCTGGCGCACTTAAAATTTGCGATAGTAAAAAATTATTTTTTGAATAATTTACTATAGAAAAGGCAATCCCTGGCGTAATTAAAATTTGCGACAGTAAAAAATTATTTTTTGAATTATTTACTATAGAAAAGGCAATCCCTGGCGTAATTAAAATTTGCGACAGTAGAAAATTATTTTTTGAATAATTTACTGTGGAAAAGGCAATCCCTGGGATATTTAAAATTTGCGACAGTAAAAAATTATTTTTTGAATAATTTACTATAGAAAAGGCAATCCCTGGCGTAATTAAAACTTGCGATAGTAAAAAATTATTTTTTGAATAATTTACTATAGAAAAGGCAATCCCTGGCGTAATTAAAATTTGCGACAGTAAAAAATTATTTTTTGAATTATTTACTATAGAAAAGGCAATCCCTGGCGTAATTAAAATTTGCGACAGTAGAAAATTATTTTTTGTATAATTTACTGTGGAAAAGGCAATCCCTGGGATATTTTAAATTTGCGACAGTAAAAAATTATTTTTTGAATAATTTACTATAGAAAAGGCAATCCCTGGCGTAATTAAAACTTGCGATAGTAAAAAATTATTTTTTGAATAATTTACTATAGAAAAGGCAATCCCTGGGATATTTAAAATTTGCGACAGTAAAAAATTATTTTTTGAATTATTTACTATAGAAAAGGCAATCCCTGGCGTAATTAAAATTTGCGACAGTAGAAAATTATTTTTTGAATAATTTACTGTGGAAAAGGCAATCCCTGGGATATTTTAAATTTGCGACAGTAAAAAATTATTTTTTGAATAATTTACTATAGAAAAGGCAATCCCTGGCGTAATTAAAATTTGCGACAGTAAAAAATTATTTTTTGAATAATTTACTATAGAAAAGGCAATCCCTGGCGTAATTAAAATTTGCGACAGTAGAAAATTATTTTTTGAATAATTTACTATAGAAAAGGCAATCCCTGGCGCACTTAAAATTTGCGACAGTTGAAAATTATTTTGTGAGAAATTTACTATAGAAAAGGCAATCCCTGGCGTAATTAAAATTTGCGACAGTAAAAAATTATTTTTTGAATAATTTACTATAGAAAAGGCAATCCCTGGCGTAATTAAAATTTGCGACAGTAGAAAATTATTTTTTGAATAATTTACTATAGAAAAGGCAATCCCTGGCGCACTTAAAATTTGCGACAGTAAAAAATTATTTTTTGAATTATTTACTATAGAAAAGGCAATCCCTGGCGTAATTAAAATTTGCGACAGTAGAAAATTATTTTTTGAATAATTTACTATAGAAAAGGCAATCCCTGGCGTAATTAAAATTTGCGACAGTAGAAAATTATTTTTTGAATAATTTACTATAGAAAAGGCAATCCCTGGCGTAATTAAAATTTGCGACAGTAGAAAATTATTTTTTGAATAATTTACTATAGAAAAGGCAATCCCTGGCGCACTTAAAATTTGCGATAGTAAAAAATTATTTTTTGAATAATTTACTATAGAAAAGGCAATCCCTGGCGCACTTAAAATTTGCGATAGTAAAAAATTATTTTTTGAATAATTTACTATAGAAAAGGCAATCCCTGGCGTAATTAAAATTTGCGACAGTAAAAAATTATTTTTTGAATAATTTACTGTGGAAAAGGCAATCCCTGGGATATTTTAAATTCGCGATAGTAAAAAATTATTTTTTGAATAATTTACTATAGAAAAGGCAATCCCTGGCGTAATTAAAATTTGCGACAGTAGAAAATTATTTTTTGAATAATTTACTATAGAAAAGGCAATCCCTGGCGCACTTAAAATTTGCGACAGTTGAAAATTATTTTGTGAGAAATTTACTATAGAAAAGGCAATCCCTGGCGTAATTAAAATTTGCGACAGTAAAAAATTATTTTTTGAATTATTTACTATAGAAAAGGCAATCCCTGGCGCACTTAAAATTTGCGATAGTAAAAAATTATTTTTTGAATAATTTACTATAGAAAAGGCAATCCCTGGCGCCATTAAAATTTGCGACAGTAAAAAATTATTTTTTGAATAATTTACTATAGAAAAGGCAATCCCTGGCGTAATTAAAATTTGCGACAGTAAAAAATTATTTTTTGAATAATTTACTGTGGAAAAGGCAATCCCTGGGATATTTTAAATTTGCGATAGTAAAAAATTATTTTTTGAATAATTTACTATAGAAAAGGCAATCCCTGGCGTAATTAAAATTTGCGACAGTAGAAAATTATTTTTTGAATAATTTACTATAGAAAAGGCAATCCCTGGCGCACTTAAAATTTGCGACAGTTGAAAATTATTTTGTGAGAAATTTACTATAGAAAAGGCAATCCCTGGCGTAATTAAAATTTGCGACAGTAAAAAATTATTTTTTGAATAATTTACTATAGAAAAGGCAATCCCTGGCGTAATTAAAATTTGCGACAGTAGAAAATTATTTTTTGAATAATTTACTATAGAAAAGGCAATCCCTGGCGCACTTAAAATTTGCGACAGTTGAAAATTATTTTGTGAGAAATTTACTATAGAAAAGGCAATCCCTGGCGTAATTAAAATTTGCGACAGTAAAAAATTATTTTTTGAATTATTTACTATAGAAAAGGCAATCCCTGGCGTAATTAAAATTTGCGACAGTAGAAAATTATTTTTTGAATAATTTACTATAGAAAAGGCAATCCCTGGCGCACTTAAAATTTGCGACAGTAAAAAATTATTTTTTGAATTATTTACTATAGAAAAGGCAATCCCTGGCGTAATTAAAATTTGCGACAGTAGAAAATTATTTTTTGAATAATTTACTGTGGAAAAGGCAATCCCTGGGATATTTTAAATTTGCGACAGTAAAAAATTATTTTTTGAATAATTTACTATAGAAAAGGCAATCCCTGGCGTAATTAAAACTTGCGATAGTAAAAAATTATTTTTTGAATAATTTACTATAGAAAAGGCAATCCCTGGGATATTTAAAATTTGCGACAGTAGAAAATTATTTTTTGAATTATTTACTATAGAAAAGGCAATCCCTGGGATATTTTAAATTTGCGACAGTAAAAAATTATTTTTTGAATTATTTACTATAGAAAAGGCAATCCCTGGCGTAATTAAAATTTGCGACAGTAAAAAATTATTTTTTGAATAATTTACTATAGAAAAGGCAATCCCTGGCGCACTTAAAATTTGCGACAGTAAAAAATTATTTTTTGAATTATTTACTATAGAAAAGGCAATCCCTGGCGTAATTAAAATTTGCGACAGTAGAAAATTATTTTTTGAATAATTTACTGTGGAAAAGGCAATCCCTGGGATATTTTAAATTTGCGACAGTAAAAAATTATTTTTTGAATTATTTACTATAGAAAAGGCAATCCCTGGCGCACTTAAAATTTGCGACAGTAAAAAATTATTTTTTGAATTATTTACTATAGAAAAGGCAATCCCTGGCGTAATTAAAATTTGCGACAGTAAAAAATTATTTTTTGAATAATTTACTATAGAAAAGGCAATCCCTGGCGCACTTAAAATTTGCGACAGTAAAAAATTATTTTTTGAATTATTTACTATAGAAAAGGCAATCCCTGGCGTAATTAAAATTTGCGACAGTAAAAAATTATTTTTTGAATTATTTACTATAGAAAAGGCAATCCCTGGCGTAATTAAAATTTGCGACAGTAAAAAATTATTTTTTGAATAATTTACTATAGAAAAGGCAATCCCTGGCGCACTTAAAATTTGCGATAGTAAAAAATTATTTTTTGAATAATTTACTATAGAAAAGGCAATCCCTGGCGTAATTAAAATTTGCGACAGTAAAAAATTATTTTTTGAATAATTTACTGTGGAAAAGGCAATCCCTGGGATATTTTAAATTTGCGATAGTAAAAAATTATTTTTTGAATAATTTACTATAGAAAAGGCAATCCCTGGCGTAATTAAAATTTGCGACAGTAGAAAATTATTTTTTGAATTATTTACTATAGAAAAGGCAATCCCTGGCGTAATTAAAATTTGCGACAGTAAAAAATTATTTTTTGAATAATTTACTATAGAAAAGGCAATCCCTGGCGCACTTAAAATTTGCGACAGTAAAAAATTATTTTTTGAATAATTTACTATAGAAAAGGCAATCCCTGGCGCACTTAAAATTTGCGACAGTAAAAAATTATTTTTTGAATTATTTACTATAGAAAAGGCAATCCCTGGCGTAATTAAAATTTGCGACAGTAAAAAATTATTTTTTGAATAATTTACTATAGAAAAGGCAATCCCTGGCGTAATTAAAACTTGCGATAGTAAAAAATTATTTTTTGAATAATTTACTATAGAAAAGGCAATCCCTGGCGTAATTAAAATTTGCGACAGTAAAAAATTATTTTTTGAATTATTTACTATAGAAAAGGCAATCCCTGGCGTAATTAAAATTTGCGACAGTTGAAAATTATTTTGTGAGAAATTTACTATAGAAAAGGCAATCCCTGGCGCACTTAAAATTTGCGATAGTAAAAAATTATTTTTTGAATAATTTACTATAGAAAAGGCAATCCCTGGCGTAATTAAAATTTGCGACAGTAGAAAATTATTTTTTGAATAATTTACTATAGAAAAGGCAATCCCTGGCGTAATTAAAATTTGCGACAGTTGAAAATTATTTTGTGAGAAATTTACTATAGAAAAGGCAATCCCTGGCGTAATTAAAATTTGCGACAGTAAAAAATTATTTTTTGAATAATTTACTATAGAAAAGGCAATCCCTGGCGTAATTAAAATTTGCGACAGTAAAAAATTATTTTTTGAATTATTTACTATAGAAAAGGCAATCCCTGGCGTAATTAAAATTTGCGACAGTAGAAAATTATTTTTTGAATAATTTACTATAGAAAAGGCAATCCCTGGCGTAATTAAAACTTGCGATAGTAAAAAATTATTTTGTGAGAAATTTACTATAGAAAAGGCAATCCCTGGCGTAATTAAAATTTGCGACAGTAAAAAATTATTTTTTGAATTTTTTACTATAGAAAAGGCAATCCCTGGCGTAATTAAAATTTGCGATAGTAAAAAATTATTTTTTGAATAATTTACTATAGAAAAGGCAATCCCTGGCGTAATTAAAATTTGCGACAGTAAAAAATTATTTTTTAAATTATTTACTATAGAAAAGGCAATCCCTGGCGTAATTAAAATTTGCGACAGTTGAAAATTATTTTGTGAGAAATTTACTATAGAAAAGGCAATCCCTGGCGTAATTAAAATTTGCGACAGTAGAAAATTATTTTTTGAATAATTTACTATAGAAAAGGCAATCCCTGGCGTAATTAAAATTTGCGACAGTAAAAAATTATTTTTTGAATTATTTACTATAGAAAAGGCAATCCCTGGCGTAATTAAAATTTGCGATAGTAAAAAATTATTTTTTGAATAATTTACTATAGAAAAGGCAATCCCTGGCGTAATTAAAATTTGCGACAGTAAAAAATTATTTTTTGAATTATTTACTATAGAAAAGGCAATCCCTGGCGTAATTAAAATGTGCGACAGTAGAAAATTATTTTTTGAATTATTTACTATAGAAAAGGCAATCCCTGGGATATTTTAAATTTGCGACAGTAAAAAATTATTTTTTGAATAATTTACTATAGAAAAGGCAATCCCTGGCGTAATTAAAATTTGCGATAGTAAAAAATTATTTTTTGAATAATTTACTATAGAAAAGGCAATCCCTGGCGCCATTAAAATTTGCGACAGTTGAAAATTATTTTGTGAGAAATTTACTATAGAAAAGGCAATCCCTGGCGTAATTAAAATTTGCGACAGTAGAAAATTATTTTTTGAATAATTTACTGTGGAAAAGGCAATCCCTGGCGTAATTAAAATTTGCGACAGTAGAAAATTATTTTTTGAATAATTTACTATAGAAAAGGCAATCCTGGCGCACTTAAAATTTGCGACAGTAGAAAATTATTTTTTGAATAATTTACTATAGAAAAGGCAATCCCTGGCGCACTTAAAATTTGCGATAGTAAAAAATTATTTTTTGAATTATTTACTATAGAAAAGGCAATCCCTGGCGTAATTAAAATTTGCGACAGTAAAAAATTATTTTTTGAATAATTTACTATAGAAAAGGCAATCCCTGGCGCACTTAAAATTTGCGATAGTAAAAAATTATTTTTTGAATAATTTACTATAGAAAAGGCAATCCCTGGCGCCATTAAAATTTGCGACAGTTGAAAATTATTTTGTGAGAAATTTACTATAGAAAAGGCAATCCCTGGGATATTTAAAATTTGCGACAGTAAAAAATTATTTTTTGAATAATTTACTATAGAAAAGGCAATCCCTGGCGCACTTAAAATTTGCGACAGTAAAAAATTATTTTTTGAATTATTTACTATAGAAAAGGCAATCCCTGGCGTAATTAAAATTTGCGACAGTAGAAAATTATTTTTTGAATAATTTACTGTGGAAAAGGCAATCCCTGGCGTAATTAAAACTTGCGATAGTAAAAAATTATTTTTTGAATAATTTACTATAGAAAAGGCAATCCCTGGCGCACTTAAAATTTGCGACAGTAAAAAATTATTTTTTGAATAATTTACTATAGAAAAGGCAATCCCTGGCGTAATTAAAATTTGCGACAATAGAAAATTATTTTTTGAATAATTTACTATAGAAAAGGCAATCCCTGGCGCACTTAAAATTTGCGACAGTAAAAAATTATTTTTTGAATAATTTACTATAGAAAAGGCAATCCCTGGCGCACTTAAAATTTGCGACAGTAAAAAATTATTTTTTGAATAATTTACTATAGAAAAGGCAATCCCTGGCGTAATTAAAATTTGCGACAGTAGAAAATTATTTTTTGAATAATTTACTATAGAAAAGGCAATCCCTGGGATATTTTAAATTTGCGATAGTAAAAAATTATTTTTTGAATAATTTACTATAGAAAAGGCAATCCCTGGCGTAATTAAAACTTGCGATAGTAAAAAATTATTTTTTGAATAATTTACTATAGAAAAGGCAATCCCTGGCGCCATTAAAATTTGCGACAGTTGAAAATTATTTTGTGAGAAATTTACTATAGAAAAGGCAATCCCTGGGATATTTAAAATTTGCGACAGTAAAAAATTATTTTTTGAATTATTTACTATAGAAAAGGCAATCCCTGGCGTAATTAAAATTTGCGACAGTAGAAAATTATTTTTTGAATTATTTACTATAGAAAAGGCAATCCCTGGGATATTTAAAATTTGCGACAGTTGAAAATTATTTTTTGAATTATTTACTATAGAAAAGGCAATCCCTGGCGTAATTAAAATTTGCGACAGTAAAAAATTATTTTTTGAATTATTTACTATAGAAAAGGCAATCCCTGGCGTAATTAAAATTTGCGACAGTAGAAAATTATTTTTTGAATAATTTACTATAGAAAAGGCAATCCCTGGCGTAATTAAAATTTGCGACAGTTGAAAATTATTTTGTGAGAAATTTACTATAGAAAAGGCAATCCCTGGGATATTTAAAATTTGCGACAGTAAAAAATTATTTTTTGAATTATTTACTATAGAAAAGGCAATCCCTGGTGTAATTAAAATTTGCGATAGTAAAAAATTATTTTTTGAATAATTTACTATAGAAAAGGCAATCCCTGGCGCACTTAAAATTTGCGATAGTAAAAAATTATTTTTTGAATTATTTACTGTGGAAAAGGCAATCCCTGGCGCACTTAAAATTTGCGACAGTAAAAAATTATTTTTTGAATTATTTACTATAGAAAAGGCAATCCCTGGGATATTTAAAATTTGCGACAGTAAAAAATTATTTTTTGAATTATTTACTATAGAAAAGGCAATCCCTGACGTAATTAAAATTTGCGACAGTTGAAAATTATTTTGTGAGAAATTTACTATAGAAAAGGCAATCCCTGGGATATTTTAAATTTGCGACAGTAAAAAATTATTTTTTGAATAATTTACTATAGAAAAGGCAATCCCTGGCGTAATTAAAATTTGCGACAGTTGAAAATTATTTTGTGAGAAATTTACTATAGAAAAAGCAATCCCTGGCGTAATTAAAATTTGCGACAGTAGAAAATTATTTTTTGAATTATTTACTATAGAAAAGGCAATCCCTGGCGCACTTAAAATTTGCGATAGTAAAAAATTATTTTTTGAATAATTTACTATAGAAAAGGCAATCCCTGGCGTAATTAAAATTTGCGACAGTAAAAAATTATTTTTTGAATTATTTACTATAGAAAAGGCAATCCCTGGCGTAATTAAAATTTGCGACAGTAGAAAATTATTTTTTGAATAATTTACTATAGAAAAGGCAATCCCTGGCGTAATTAAAATTTGCGACAGTAGAAAATTATTTTTTGAATAATTTACTATAGAAAAGGCAATCCCTGGGATATTTAAAATTTGCGACAGTAAAAAATTATTTTTTGAATAATTTACTATAGAAAAGGCAATCCCTGGGATATTTAAAATTTGCGACAGTAAAAAATTATTTTGTGAGAAATTTACTATAGAAAAGGCAATCCCTGGCGTAATTAAAACTTGCGACAGTAGAAAATTATTTTTTGAATTATTTACTATAGAAAAGGCAATCCCTGGCGTAATTAAAATTTGCGATAGTAAAAAATTATTTTTTGAATAATTTACTATAGAAAAGGCAATCCCTGGCGCACTTAAAATTTGCGATAGTAAAAAATTATTTTTTGAATAATTTACTATAGAAAAGGCAATCCCTGGGATATTTAAAATTTGCGATAGTAAAAAATTATTTTTTGAATAATTTACTATAGAAAAGGCAATCCCTGGCGTAATTAAAATTTGCGATAGTAAAAAATTATTTTTTGAATAATTTACTATAGAAAAGGCAATCCCTGGCGCCATTAAAATTTGCGACAGTTGAAAATTATTTTGTGAGAAATTTACTATAGAAAAGGCAATCCCTGGGATATTTAAAATTTGCGACAGTAAAAAATTATTTTTTGAATTATTTACTATAGAAAAGGCAATCCCTGGCGCACTTAAAATTTGCGATAGTAAAAAATTATTTTTTGAATAATTTACTATAGAAAAGGCAATCCCTGGCGTAATTAAAATTTGCGACAGTAGAAAATTATTTTTTGAATAATTTACTATAGAAAAGGCAATCCCTGGCGCACTTAAAATTTGCGATAGTAAAAAATTATTTTTTGAATAATTTACTATAGAAAAGGCAATCCCTGGCGCCATTAAAATTTGCGACAGTTGAAAATTATTTTGTGAGAAATTTACTATAGAAAAGGCAATCCCTGGCGTAATTAAAATTTGCGATAGTAAAAAATTATTTTTTGAATAATTTACTATAGAAAAGGCAATCCCTGGCGTAATTAAAATTTGCGACAGTAGAAAATTATTTTTTGAATAATTTACTATAGAAAAGGCAATCCCTGGCGCACTTAAAATTTGCGATAGTAAAAAATTATTTTTTGAATAATTTACTATAGAAAAGGCAATCCCTGGCGCCATTAAAATTTGCGACAGTTGAAAATTATTTTGTGAGAAATTTACTATAGAAAAGGCAATCCCTGGCGTAATTAAAATTTGCGATAGTAAAAAATTATTTTTTGAATAATTTACTATAGAAAAGGCAATCCCTGGCGCACTTAAAATTTGCGATAGTAAAAAATTATTTTTTGAATAATTTACTATAGAAAAGGCAATCCCTGGGATATTTAAAATTTGCGATAGTAAAAAATTATTTTTTGAATAATTTACTATAGAAAAGGCAATCCCTGGCGTAATTAAAATTTGCGACAGTAGAAAATTATTTTTTGAATAATTTACTATAGAAAAGGCAATCCCTGGCGTAATTAAAATTTGCGATAGTAAAAAATTATTTTTTGAATAATTTACTATAGAAAAGGCAATCCCTGGCGCACTTAAAATTTGCGATAGTAAAAAATTATTTTTTGAATAATTTACTATAGAAAAGGCAATCCCTGGCGTAATTAAAATTTGCGACAGTAGAAAATTATTTTTTGAATAATTTACTGTGGAAAAGGCAATCCCTGGGATATTTTAAATTTGCGACAGTAAAAAATTATTTTTTGAATAATTTACTATAGAAAAGGCAATCCCTGGCGTAATTAAAATTTGCGATAGTAAAAAATTATTTTTTGAATAATTTACTATAGAAAAGGCAATCCCTGGCGCACTTAAAATTTGCGATAGTAAAAAATTATTTTTTGAATAATTTACTATAGAAAAGGCAATCCCTGGGATATTTAAAATTTGCGATAGTTAAAAATTATTTTTTGAATAATTTACTATAGAAAAGGCAATACCTGGCGTAATTAAAATTTGCGACAGTAGAAAATTATTTTTTGAATAATTTACTATAGAAAAGGCAATCCCTGGCGTAATTAAAATTTGCGATAGTAAAAAATTATTTTTTGAATTATTTACTATAGAAAAGGCAATCCCTGGCGCACTTAAAATTTGCGATAGTAAAAAATTATTTTTTGAATAATTTACTATAGAAAAGGCAATCCCTGGGATATTTAAAATTTGCGATAGTAAAAAATTATTTTTTGAATAATTTACTATAGAAAAGGCAATCCCTGGCGTAATTAAAATTTGCGACAGTAGAAAATTATTTTTTGAATAATTTACTATAGAAAAGGCAATCCCTGGCGTAATTAAAATTTGCGACAGTAGAAAATTATTTTTTGAATAATTTACTATAGAAAAGGCAATCCCTGGCGCACTTAAAATTTGCGATAGTAAAAAATTATTTTTTGAATAATTTACTATAGAAAAGGCAATCCCTGGGATATTTAAAATTTGCGATAGTAAAAAATTATTTTTTGAATAATTTACTATAGAAAAGGCAATCCCTGGCGTAATTAAAATTTGCGACAGTAGAAAATTATTTTTTGAATAATTTACTATAGAAAAGGCAATCCCTGGCGTAATTAAAATTTGCGACAGTAGAAAATTATTTTTTGAATAATTTACTATAGAAAAGGCAATCCCTGGCGTAATTAAAATTTGCGACAGTAGAAAATTATTTTTTGAATAATTTACTATAGAAAAGGCAATCCCTGGGATATTTAAAATTTGCGACAGTAAAAAATTATTTTGTGAGAAATTTACTATAGAAAAGGCAATCCCTGGCGTAATTAAAACTTGCGACAGTAGAAAATTATTTTTTGAATAATTTACTATAGAAAAGGCAATCCCTGGCGCACTTAAAATTTGCGATAGTAAAAAATTATTTTTTGAATAATTTACTATAGAAAAGGCAATCCCTGGGATATTTAAAATTTGCGATAGTAAAAAATTATTTTTTGAATAATTTACTATAGAAAAGGCAATCCCTGGCGTAATTAAAATTTGCGACAGTTGAAAATTATTTTTTGAATAATTTACTGTGGAAAAGGCAATCCCTGGCGTAATTAAAATTTGCGACAGTAGAAAATTATTTTTTGAATAATTTACTATAGAAAAGGCAATCCCTGGGATATTTAAAATTTGCGACAGTAAAAAATTATTTTTTGAATTATTTACTATAGAAAAGGCAATCCCTGGCGTAATTAAAATTTGCGACAGTAGAAAATTATTTTTTGGATAATTTACTATAGAAAAGGCAATCCCTGGCGTAATTAAACTTTGCGACAGTTGAAAATTATTTTGTGAGAAATTTACTATAGAAAAGGCAATCCCTGGGATATTTAAAATTTGCGATAGTAAAAAATTATTTTTTGAATAATTTACTATAGAAAAGGCAATCCCTGGCGTAATTAAAATTTGCGACAGTAAAAAATTATTTTTTGAATAATTTACTATAGAAAAGGCAATCCCTGGCGTAATTAAAATTTGCGACAGTAGAAAATTATTTTTTGAATAATTTACTATAGAAAAGGCAATCCCTGGGATATTTAAAATTTGCGACAGTAAAAAATTATTTTTTGAATTATTTACTATAGAAAAGGCAATCCCTGGCGTAATTAAAATTTGCGACAGTTGAAAATTATTTTTTGAATAATTTACTGTGGAAAAGGCAATCCCTGGCGTAATTAAAATTTGCGACAGTAGAAAATTATTTTTTGAATAATTTACTATAGAAAAGGCAATCCCTGGGATATTTAAAATTTGCGACAGTAAAAAATTATTTTTTGAATTATTTACTATAGAAAAGGCAATCCCTGGCGTAATTAAAATTTGCGACAGTAGAAAATTATTTTTTGAATAATTTACTATAGAAAAGGCAATCCCTGGCGTAATTAAAATTTGCGACAGTTGAAAATTATTTTGTGAGAAATTTACTATAGAAAAGGCAATCCCTGGGATATTTAAAATTTGCGACAGTAGAAAATTATTTTTTGAATAATTTACTATAGAAAAGGCAATCCCTGGCGTAATTAAAATTTGCGACAGTTGAAAATTATTTTGTGAGAAATTTACTATAGAAAAGGCAATCCCTGGGATATTTAAAATTTGCGACAGTAAAAAATTATTTTTTGAATTATTTACTATAGAAAAGGCAATCCCTGGCGTAATTAAAATTTGCGACAGTAGAAAATTATTTTTTGAATAATTTACTGTGGAAAAGGCAATCCCTGGGATATTTTAAATTTGCGACAGTAAAAAATTATTTTTTGAATAATTTACTATAGAAAAGGCAATCCCTGGCGTAATTAAAACTTGCGATAGTAAAAAATTATTTTTTGAATAATTTACTATAGAAAAGGCAATCCCTGGCGCACTTAAAATTTGCGATAGTAAAAAATTATTTTTTGAATAATTTACTGTGGAAAAGGCAATCCCTGGGATATTTTAAATTTGCGACAGTAAAAAATTATTTTTTGAATAATTTACTATAGAAAAGGCAATCCCTGGCGCACTTTAAATTTGCGATAGTAAAAAATTATTTTTTGAATAATTTACTATAGAAAAGGCAATCCCTGGCGTAATTAAAATTTGCGACAGTAGAAAATTATTTTTTGAATAATTTACTATAGAAAAGGCAATCCCTGGCGCCATTAAAATTTGCGACAGTTGAAAATTATTTTGTGAGAAATTTACTATAGAAAAGGCAATCCCTGGGATATTTAAAATTTGCGACAGTAAAAAATTATTTTTTGAATTATTTACTATAGAAAAGGCAATCCCTGGCGTAATTAAAATTTGCGACAGTAGAAAATTATTTTTTGAATAATTTACTGTGGAAAAGGCAATCCCTGGGATATTTTAAATTTGCGACAGTAAAAAATTATTTTTTGAATAATTTACTATAGAAAAGGCAATCCCTGGCGTAATTAAAACTTGCGATAGTAAAAAATTATTTTTTGAATAATTTACTATAGAAAAGGCAATCCCTGGCGTAATTAAAATTTGCGACAGTAGAAAATTATTTTTTGAATTATTTACTATAGAAAAGGCAATCCCTGGGATATTTTAAATTTGCGACAGTAAAAAATTATTTTTTGAATAATTTACTATAGAAAAGGCAATCCCTGGCGTAATTAAAACTTGCGATAGTAAAAAATTATTTTTTGAATAATTTACTATAGAAAAGGCAATCCCTGGCGCACTTAAAATTTGCGATAGTAAAAAATTATTTTTTGAATAATTTACTGTGGAAAAGGCAATCCCTGGGATATTTTAAATTTGCGACAGTAAAAAATTATTTTTTGAATAATTTACTATAGAAAAGGCAATCCCTGGCGCACTTAAAATTTGCGATAGTAAAAAATTATTTTTTGAATAATTTACTATAGAAAAGGCAATCCCTGGGATATTTAAAATTTGCGACAGTAAAAAATTATTTTGTGAGAAATTTACTATAGAAAAGGCAATCCCTGGCGTAATTAAAACTTGCGACAGTAGAAAATTATTTTTTGAATAATTTACTATAGAAAAGGCAATCCCTGGCGCACTTAAAATTTGCGATACTAAAAAATTATTTTTTGAATAATTTACTATAGAAAAGGCAATCCCTGGGATATTTAAAATTTGCGATAGTAAAAAATTATTTTTTGAATAATTTACTATAGAAAAGGCAATCCCTGGGATATTTAAAATTTGCGACAGTAAAAAATTATTTTGTGAGAAATTTACTATAGAAAAGGCAATCCCTGGGATATTTAAAATTTGCGATAGTAAAAAATTATTTTTTGAATAATTTACTATAGAAAAGGCAATCCCTGGCGTAATTAAAATTTGCGACAGTTGAAAATTATTTTTTGAATAATTTACTGTGGAAAAGGCAATCCCTGGCGTAATTAAAATTTGCGACAGTAGAAAATTATTTTTTGAATAATTTACTATAGAAAAGGCAATCCCTGGGATATTTAAAATTTGCGACAGTAAAAAATTATTTTTTGAATTATTTACTATAGAAAAGGCAATCCCTGGCGTAATTAAAATTTGCGACAGTAGAAAATTATTTTTTGAATAATTTACTATAGAAAAGGCAATCCCTGGCGTAATTAAACTTTGCGACAGTTGAAAATTATTTTGTGAGAAATTTACTATAGAAAAGGCAATCCCTGGGATATTTAAAATTTGCGATAGTAAAAAATTATTTTTTGAATAATTTACTATAGAAAAGGCAATCCCTGGCGTAATTAAAATTTGCGACAGTAAAAAATTATTTTTTGAATAATTTACTATAGAAAAGGCAATCCCTGGCGTAATTAAAATTTGCGACAGTAGAAAATTATTTTTTGAATAATTTACTATAGAAAAGGCAATCCCTGGGATATTTAAAATTTGCGACAGTAAAAAATTATTTTTTGAATTATTTACTATAGAAAAGGCAATCCCTGGCGTAATTAAAATTTGCGACAGTTGAAAATTATTTTTTGAATAATTTACTGTGGAAAAGGCAATCCCTGGCGTAATTAAAATTTGCGACAGTAGAAAATTATTTTTTGAATAATTTACTATAGAAAAGGCAATCCCTGGGATATTTAAAATTTGCGACAGTAAAAAATTATTTTTTGAATTATTTACTATAGAAAAGGCAATCCCTGGCGTAATTAAAATTTGCGACAGTAGAAAATTATTTTTTGAATAATTTACTATAGAAAAGGCAATCCCTGGCGTAATTAAAATTTGCGACAGTTGAAAATTATTTTGTGAGAAATTTACTATAGAAAAAGCAATCCCTGGGATATTTAAAATTTGCGACAGTAAAAAATTATTTTTTGAATTATTTACTATAGAAAAGGCAATCCCTGGCGTAATTAAAATTTGCGACAGTTGAAAATTATTTTGTGAGAAATTTACTATAGAAAAGGCAATCCCTGGGATATTTAAAATTTGCGATAGTAAAAAATTATTTTTTGAATAATTTACTATAGAAAAGGCAATCCCTGGCGTAATTAAAATTTGCGACAGTAAAAAATTATTTTTTGAATAATTTACTATAGAAAAGGCAATCCCTGGCGTAATTAAAATTTGCGACAGTAGAAAATTATTTTTTGAATAATTTACTATAGAAAAGGCAATCCCTGGGATATTTAAAATTTGCGACAGTAAAAAATTATTTTTTGAATTATTTACTATAGAAAAGGCAATCCCTGGCGTAATTAAAATTTGCGACAGTTGAAAATTATTTTTTGAATAATTTACTGTGGAAAAGGCAATCCCTGGCGTAATTAAAATTTGCGACAGTAGAAAATTATTTTTTGAATAATTTACTATAGAAAAGGCAATCCCTGGGATATTTAAAATTTGCGACAGTAAAAAATTATTTTTTGAATTATTTACTATAGAAAAGGCAATCCCTGGCGTAATTAAAATTTGCGACAGTAGAAAATTATTTTTTGAATAATTTACTATAGAAAAGGCAATCCCTGGCGTAATTAAAATTTGCGACAGTTGAAAATTATTTTGTGAGAAATTTACTATAGAAAAAGCAATCCCTGGGATATTTAAAATTTGCGACAGTAGAAAATTATTTTTTGAATAATTTACTATAGAAAAGGCAATCCCTGGCGTAATTAAAATTTGCGACAGTTGAAAATTATTTTGTGAGAAATTTACTATAGAAAAGGCAATCCCTGGGATATTTAAAATTTGCGACAGTAAAAAATTATTTTTTGAATTATTTACTATAGAAAAGGCAATCCCTGGCGTAATTAAAATTTGCGACAGTAGAAAATTATTTTTTGAATAATTTACTGTGGAAAAGGCAATCCCTGGGATATTTTAAATTTGCGACAGTAAAAAATTATTTTTTGAATAATTTACTATAGAAAAGGCAATCCCTGGCGTAATTAAAACTTGCGATAGTAAAAAATTATTTTTTGAATAATTTACTATAGAAAAGGCAATCCCTGGCGCACTTAAAATTTGCGATAGTAAAAAATTATTTTTTGAATAATTTACTGTGGAAAAGGCAATCCCTGGGATATTTTAAATTTGCGACAGTAAAAAATTATTTTTTGAATAATTTACTATAGAAAAGGCAATCCCTGGCGCACTTAAAATTTGCGATAGTAAAAAATTATTTTTTGAATAATTTACTATAGAAAAGGCAATCCCTGGCGTAATTAAAATTTGCGACAGTAGAAAATTATTTTTTGAATAATTTACTATAGAAAAGGCAATCCCTGGCGCCATTAAAATTTGCGACAGTTGAAAATTATTTTGTGAGAAATTTACTATAGAAAAGGCAATCCCTGGGATATTTAAAATTTGCGACAGTAAAAAATTATTTTTTGAATTATTTACTATAGAAAAGGCAATCCCTGGCGTAATTAAAATTTGCGACAGTAGAAAATTATTTTTTGAATAATTTACTGTGGAAAAGGCAATCCCTGGGATATTTTAAATTTGCGACAGTAAAAAATTATTTTTTGAATAATTTACTATAGAAAAGGCAATCCCTGGCGTAATTAAAACTTGCGATAGTAAAAAATTATTTTTTGAATAATTTACTATAGAAAAGGCAATCCCTGGCGTAATTAAAATTTGCGACAGTAGAAAATTATTTTTTGAATTATTTACTATAGAAAAGGCAATCCCTGGGATATTTTAAATTTGCGACAGTAAAAAATTATTTTTTGAATAATTTACTATAGAAAAGGCAATCCCTGGCGTAATTAAAACTTGCGATAGTAAAAAATTATTTTTTGAATAATTTACTATAGAAAAGGCAATCCCTGGCGCACTTAAAATTTGCGATAGTAAAAAATTATTTTTTGAATAATTTACTATAGAAAAGGCAATCCCTGGCGTAATTAAAATTTGCGACAGTTGAAAATTATTTTGTGAGAAATTTACTATAGAAAAGGCAATCCCTGGGATATTTAAAATTTGCGACAGTAAAAAATTATTTTTTGAATTATTTACTATAGAAAAGTCAATCCCTGGCGTAATTAAAATTTGCGACAGTTGAAAATTATTTTGTGAGAAATTTACTATAGAAAAGGCAATCCCTGGGATATTTAAAATTTGCGACAGTAAAAAATTATTTTTTGAATTATTTACTATAGAAAAGGCAATCCCTGGCGTAATTAAAATTTGCGACAGTTGAAAATTATTTTGTGAGAAATTTACTATAGAAAAGGCAATCCCTGGCGTAATTAAAATTTGCGACAGTAGAAAATTATTTTTTGAATAATTTACTGTGGAAAAGGCAATCCCTGGGATATTTTAAATTTGCGACAGTAAAAAATTATTTTTTGAATAATTTACTATAGAAAAGGCAATCCCTGGCGCACTTAAAATTTGCGATAGTAAAAAATTATTTTTTGAATAATTTACTATAGAAAAGGCAATCCCTGCCGCACTTAAAATTTGCGATAGTAAAAAATTATTTTTTGAATAATTTACTATAGAAAAGGCAATCCCTGGCGTAATTCAAATTTGCGACAGTAAAAAATTATTTTTTGAATAATTTACTGTGGAAAAGGCAATCCCTGGCGCACTTAAAATTTGCGATAGTAGAAAATTATTTTTTGAATAATTTACTATAGAAAAGGCAATCCCTGGCGCCATTAAAATTTGCGACAGTAGAAAATTATTTTTTGAATAATTTACTGTGGAAAAGGCAATCCCTGGGATATTTTAAATTTGCGACAGTAAAAAATTATTTTTTGAATAATTTACTGTGGAAAAGGCAATCTCTGGGATATTTTAAATTTGCGACAGTAAAAAATTATTTTTTGAATTATTTACTATAGAAAAGGCAATCCCTGGCGTAATTAAAATTTGCGATAGTAAAAAATTATTTTTTGAATTATTTACTATAGAAAAGGCAATCCCTGTCGTAATTAAAATTTGCGACAGTAGAAAATTATTTTTTGAATAATTTACTATAGAAAAGGCAATCCCTGGCGCACTTAAAATTTGCGACAGTTGAAAATTATTTTGTGAGAAATTTACTATAGAAAAGGCAATCCCTGGGATATTTAAAATTTGCGACAGTAAAAAATTATTTTTTGAATTATTTACCATAGAAAAGGCAATCCCTGGCGCACTTAAAATTTGCGATAGTAAAAAATTATTTTTTGAATAATTTACTATAGAAAAGGCAATCCCTGGCGTAATTAAAATTTGCGACAGTAAAAAATTATTTTTTGAATAATTTACTGTGGAAAAGGCAATCCCTGGGATATTTTAAATTTGCGATAGTAAAAAATTATTTTTTGAATAATTTACTATAGAAAAGGCAATCCCTGGCGCAATTAAAATTTGAGACAGTAAAAAATTAGTTTTTGAATAATTTACTATAGAAAAGGCAATCCCTGGCGTAATTAAAACTTGCGATAGTAGAAAATTATTTTTTGAATAATTTACTATAGAAAAGGCAATCCCTGGCGCACTTAAAATTTGCGATAGTAGAAAATTATTTTTTGAATAATTTACTATAGAAAAGGCAATCCCTGGCGCCATTAAAATTTGCGACAGTTGAAAATTATTTTTTGAATAATTTACTGTGGAAAAGGCAATCCCTGGCGCACTTAAAATTTGAGACAGTAAAAAATTATTTTTTGAATAATTTACTATAGAAAAGGCAATCCCTGGCGTATTTAAAATTTGCGACAGTAAAAAATTATTTTGTGAGAAATTTACTATAGAAAAGGCAATCCCTGGCGTAATTAAAATTTGCGATAGTAAAAAATTATTTTTTGAATAATTTACTATAGAAAAGGCAATCCCTGGCGCACTTAAAATTTGCGACAGTAGAAAATTATTTTTTGAATAATTTACTATAGAAAAGGCAATCCCTGGCGCACTTAAAATTTGCGACAGTAGAAAATTATTTTTTGAATAATTTACTGTGGAAAAGGCAATCCCTGGGATATTTTAAATTTGCGACAGTAAAAAATTATTTTTTGAATAATTTACTATAGAAAAGGCAATCCCTGGCGTAATTAAAATTTGCGATAGTAAAAAATTATTTTTTGAATAATTTACTATAGAAAAGGCAATCCCTGGCGTAATTAAAATTTGCGATAGTAAAAAATTATTTTTTGAATAATTTACTATAGAAAAGGCAATCCCTGGCGTAATTAAAATTTGCGACAGTAGAAAATTATTTTTTGAATGATTTACTATAGAAAAGGCAATCCCTGGCGCCATTAAAATTTGCGACAGTTGAAAATTATTTTGTGAGAAATTTACTATAGAAAAGGCAATCCCTGGGATATTTAAAATTTGCGACAGTAAAAAATTATTTTTTGAATAATTTACTATAGAAAAGGCAATCCCTGGCGTAATTAAAATTTGCGACAGTAGAAAATTATTTTTTGAATAATTTACTATAGAAAAGGCAATCCCTGGCGCACTTAAAATTTGCGACAGTAGAAAATTATTTTTTGAATAATTTACTATAGAAAAGGCAATCCCTGGCGTAATTAAAACTTGCGACAGTAGAAAATTATTTTTTGAATAATTTACTATAGAAAAGGCAATCCCTGGCGCACTTAAAATTTGCGATAGTAAAAAATTATTTTTTGAATAATTTACTATAGAAAAGGCAATCCCTGGCGCACTTAAAATTTGCGATAGTAAAAAATTATTTTTTGAATAATTTACTATAGAAAAGGCAATCCCTGGGATATTTTAAATTTGCGACAGTAAAAAATTATTTTTTGAATAATTTACTATAGAAAAGGCAATCCCTGGCGCACTTAAAATTTGCGATAGTAAAAAATTATTTTTTGAATTATTTACTATAGAAAAGGCAATCCCTGGGATATTTTAAATTTGCGACAGTAAAAAATTATTTTTCGAATAATTTACTGTGGAAAAGGCAATCCCTGGGATATTTTAAATTTGCGATAGTAAAAAATTATTTTTTGAATAATTTACTATAGAAAAGGCAATCCCTGGCGTAATTAAAATTTGCGACAGTAGAAAATTATTTTTTGAATTATTTACTATAGAAAAGGCAATCCCTGGCGTAATTAAAATTTGCGACAGTAGAAAATTATTTTTGAATAATTTACTATAGAAAAGGCAATCCCTGGCGTAATTAAAACTTATGATAGTAAAAAATTATTTTTTGAATAATTTACTATAGAAAATTCAATCCCTGGCGTAATTAAAATTTGCGACAGTAGAAAATTATTTTTTGAATAATTTACTATAGAAAAGGCAATCCCTGGCGCCATTAAAATTTGCGATAGTAAAAAATTATTTTTTGAATAATTTACTGTGGAAAAGGCAATCCCTGGGATATTTTAAATTTGCGATAGTAAAAATTATTTTTTGAATAATTTACTATAGAAAAGGCAATCCCTGGCGCACTTAAAATTTGCGATAGTAAAAAATTATTTTTTGAATAATTTACTATAGAAAAGGCAATCCCTGGCGTAATTAAAATTTGCGATAGTAAAAAATTATTTTTTGAATAATTTACTATAGAAAAGGCAATCCCTGGCGTAATTAAAATTTGCGACAGTAAAAAATTATTTTTTGAATAATTTACTATAGAAAAGGCAATCCCTGGGATATTTTAAATTTGCGACAGTAAAAAATTATTTTTTGAATAATTTACTATAGAAAAGGCAATCCCTGGCGTAATTAAAATTTGCGACAGTAAAAAATTATTTTTTGAATAATTTACTATAGAAAAGGCAATCCCTGGCGCACTTAAAATTTGCGATAGTAAAAAATTATTTTTTGAATAATTTACTATAGAAAAGGCAATCCCTGGGATATTTTAAATTTGCGACAGTAAAAAATTATTTTTTGAATAATTTACTATAGAAAAGGCAATCCCTGGCGCACTTAAAATTTGCGATAGTAAAAAATTATTTTTTGAATTATTTACTATAGAAAAGGCAATCCCTGGGATATTTTAAATTTGCGACAGTAAAAAATTATTTTTCGAATAATTTACTGTGGAAAAGGCAATCCCTGGGATATTTTAAATTTGCGATAGTAAAAAATTATTTTTTGAATAATTTACTATAGAAAAGGCAATCCCAGGCGTAATTAAAATTTGCGACAGTAAAAAATTATTTTTTGAATAATTTACTATAGAAAAGGTAATCCCTGGGATATTTTAAATTTGCGACAGTAAAAAATTATTTTTTGAATAATTTACTATAGAAAAGGCAATCCCTGGCGTAATTAAAATTTGCGACAGTAAAAAATTATTTTTTGAATAATTTACTATAGAAAAGGCAATCCCTGGCGCACTTAAAATTTGCGATAGTAAAAAATTATTTTTTGAATAATTTACTATAGAAAAGGCAATCCCTGGGATATTTTAAATTTGCGACAGTAAAAAATTATTTTTTGAATAATTTACTATAGAAAAGGCAATCCCTGGCGCACTTAAAATTTGCGATAGTAAAAAATTATTTTTTGAATTATTTACTATAGAAAAGGCAATCCCTGGGATATTTTAAATTTGCGACAGTAAAAAATTATTTTTCGAATAATTTACTGTGGAAAAGGCAATCCTTGGGATATTTTAAATTTGCGATAGTAAAAAATTATTTTTTGAATAATTTACTATAGAAAAGGCAATCCCTGGCGCACTTAAAATTTGCGATAGTAAAAAATTATTTTTTGAATAATTTACTATAGAAAAGGCAATCCCTGGCGTAATTAAAATTTGCGACAGTAGAAAATTATTTTTTGAATTATTTACTATAGAAAAGGCAATCCCTGGGATATTTTAAATTTGCGACAGTAAAAAATTATTTTTTGAATAATTTACTGTGGAAAAGGCAATCCCTGGGATATTTTAAATTTGCGATAGTAAAAAATTATTTTTTGAATAATTTACTATAGAAAAGGCAATCCCTGGCGTAATTAAAACTTGCGACAGTAAAAAATTATTTTTTGAATAATTTACTATAGAAAAGGCAATCCCTGGCGCACTTAAAATTTGCGATAGTAAAAAATTATTTTTTGAATAATTTACTATAGAAAAGGCAATCCCTGGGATATTTAAAATTTGCGACAGTAAAAAATTATTTTTTGAATAATTTACTATAGAAAAGGCAATCCCTGGCGTAATTAAAATTTGCGATAGTAAAAAATTATTTTTTGAATAATTTACTATAGAAAAGGCAATCCCTGGCGTAATTAAAATTTGCGACAGTAGAAAATTATTTTTTGAATAATTTACTATAGAAAAGGCAATCCCTGGCGCACTTAAAATTTGCGATAGTTGAAAATTATTTTTTGAATAATTTACTATAGAAAAGGCAATCCCTGGCGCACTTAAAATTTGCGACAGTTGAAAATTATTTTGTGAGAAATTTACTATAGAAAAGGCAATCCCTGGGATATTTAAAATTTGCGACAGTAAAAAATTATTTTTTGAATTATTTACCATAGAAAAGGCAATCCCTGGCGCACTTAAAATTTGCGACAGTAGAAAATTATTTTTTGAATAATTTACTATAGAAAAGGCAATCCCTGGCGTAATTAAAATTTGCGACAGTAGAAAATTATTTTTTGAATAATTTACTATAGAAAAGGCAATCCCTGGCGCACTTAAAATTTGCGACAGTTGAAAATTATTTTGTGAGAAATTTACTATAGAAAAGGCAATCCCTGGGATATTTAAAATTTGCGACAGTAAAAAATTATTTTTTGAATTATTTACCATAGAAAAGGCAATCCCTGGCGCACTTAAAATTTGCGATAGTAAAAAATTATTTTTTGAATAATTTACTATAGAAAAGGCAATCCCTGGCGTAATTAAAATTTGCGACAGTAAAAAATTATTTTTTGAATAATTTACTGTGGAAAAGGCAATCCCTGGGATATTTTAAATTTGCGATAGTAAAAAATTATTTTTTGAATAATTTACTATAGAAAAGGCAATCCCTGGCGCAATTAAAATTTGAGACAGTAAAAAATTAGTTTTTGAATAATTTACTATAGAAAAGGCAATCCCTGGCGTAATTAAAACTTGCGATAGTAGAAAATTATTTTTTGAATAATTTACTATAGAAAAGGCAATCCCTGGCGCACTTAAAATTTGCGATAGTAGAAAATTATTTTTTGAATAATTTACTATAGAAAAGGCAATCCCTGGCGCCATTAAAATTTGCGAAAGTTGAAAATTATTTTTTGAATAATTTACTGTGGAAAAGGCAATCCCTGGCGCACTTAAAATTTGAGACAGTAAAAAATTATTTTTTGAATAATTTACTATAGAAAAGGCAATCCCTGGCGTATTTAAAATTTGCGACAGTAAAAAATTATTTTGTGAGAAATTTACTATAGAAAAGGCAATCCCTGGCGTAATTAAAATTTGCGATAGTAAAAAATTATTTTTTGAATAATTTACTATAGAAAAGGCAATCCCTGGCGCACTTAAAATTTGCGACAGTAGAAAATTATTTTTTGAATAATTTACTATAGAAAAGGCAATCCCTGGCGCACTTAAAATTTGCGACAGTAGAAAATTATTTTTTGAATAATTTACTGTGGAAAAGGCAATCCCTGGGATATTTTAAATTTGCGACAGTAAAAAATTATTTTTTGAATAATTTACTATAGAAAAGGCAATCCCTGGCGTAATTAAAATTTGCGATAGTAAAAAATTATTTTTTGAATAATTTACTATAGAAAAGGCAATCCCTGGCGTAATTAAAATTTGCGATAGTAAAAAATTATTTTTTGAATAATTTACTATAGAAAAGGCAATCCCTGGCGTAATTAAAATTTGCGACAGTAGAAAATTATTTTTTGAATGATTTACTATAGAAAAGGCAATCCCTGGCGCCATTAAAATTTGCGACAGTTGAAAATTATTTTGTGAGAAATTTACTATAGAAAAGGCAATCCCTGGGATATTTAAAATTTGCGACAGTAAAAAATTATTTTTTGAATAATTTACTATAGAAAAGGCAATCCCTGGCGTAATTAAAATTTGCGACAGTAGAAAATTATTTTTTGAATAATTTACTATAGAAAAGGCAATCCCTGGCGCACTTAAAATTTGCGACAGTAGAAAATTATTTTTTGAATAATTTACTATAGAAAAGGCAATCCCTGGCGTAATTAAAACTTGCGACAGTAGAAAATTATTTTTTGAATAATTTACTATAGAAAAGGCAATCCCTGGCGCACTTAAAATTTGCGATAGTAAAAAATTATTTTTTGAATAATTTACTATAGAAAAGGCAATCCCTGGCGCACTTAAAATTTGCGATAGTAAAAAATTATTTTTTGAATAATTTACTATAGAAAAGGCAATCCCTGGGATATTTTAAATTTGCGACAGTAAAAAATTATTTTTTGAATAATTTACTATAGAAAAGGCAATCCCTGGCGCACTTAAAATTTGCGATAGTAAAAAATTATTTTTTGAATTATTTACTATAGAAAAGGCAATCCCTGGGATATTTTAAATTTGCGACAGTAAAAAATTATTTTTCGAATAATTTACTGTGGAAAAGGCAATCCCTGGGATATTTTAAATTTGCGATAGTAAAAAATTATTTTTTGAATAATTTACTATAGAAAAGGCAATCCCTGGCGTAATTAAAATTTGCGACAGTAGAAAATTATTTTTTGAATTATTTACTATAGAAAAGGCAATCCCTGGCGTAATTAAAATTTGCGACAGTAGAAAATTATTTTTGAATAATTTACTATAGAAAAGGCAATCCCTGGCGTAATTAAAACTTATGATAGTAAAAAATTATTTTTTGAATAATTTACTATAGAAAATTCAATCCCTGGCGTAATTAAAATTTGCGACAGTAGAAAATTATTTTTTGAATAATTTACTATAGAAAAGGCAATCCCTGGCGCCATTAAAATTTGCGATAGTAAAAAATTATTTTTTGAATAATTTACTGTGGAAAAGGCAATCCCTGGGATATTTTAAATTTGCGATAGTAAAAATTATTTTTTGAATAATTTACTATAGAAAAGGCAATCCCTGGCGCACTTAAAATTTGCGATAGTAAAAAATTATTTTTTGAATAATTTACTATAGAAAAGGCAATCCCTGGCGTAATTAAAATTTGCGATAGTAAAAAATTATTTTTTGAATAATTTACTATAGAAAAGGCAATCCCTGGCGTAATTAAAATTTGCGACAGTAAAAAATTATTTTTTGAATAATTTACTATAGAAAAGGCAATCCCTGGGATATTTTAAATTTGCGACAGTAAAAAATTATTTTTTGAATAATTTACTATAGAAAAGGCAATCCCTGGCGTAATTAAAATTTGCGACAGTAAAAAATTATTTTTTGAATAATTTACTATAGAAAAGGCAATCCCTGGCGCACTTAAAATTTGCGATAGTAAAAAATTATTTTTTGAATAATTTACTATAGAAAAGGCAATCCCTGGGATATTTTAAATTTGCGACAGTAAAAAATTATTTTTTGAATAATTTACTATAGAAAAGGCAATCCCTGGCGCACTTAAAATTTGCGATAGTAAAAAATTATTTTTTGAATTATTTACTATAGAAAAGGCAATCCCTGGGATATTTTAAATTTGCGACAGTAAAAAATTATTTTTCGAATAATTTACTGTGGAAAAGGCAATCCCTGGGATATTTTAAATTTGCGATAGTAAAAAATTATTTTTTGAATAATTTACTATAGAAAAGGCAATCCCTGGCGTAATTAAAATTTGCGACAGTAAAAAATTATTTTTTGAATAATTTACTATAGAAAAGGTAATCCCTGGGATATTTTAAATTTGCGACAGTAAAAAATTATTTTTTGAATAATTTACTATAGAAAAGGCAATCCCTGGCGTAATTAAAATTTGCGACAGTAAAAAATTATTTTTTGAATAATTTACTATAGAAAAGGCAATCCCTGGCGCACTTAAAATTTGCGATAGTAAAAAATTATTTTTTGAATAATTTACTATAGAAAAGGCAATCCCTGGGATATTTTAAATTTGCGACAGTAAAAAATTATTTTTTGAATAATTTACTATAGAAAAGGCAATCCCTGGCGCACTTAAAATTTGCGATAGTAAAAAATTATTTTTTGAATTATTTACTATAGAAAAGGCAATCCCTGGGATATTTTAAATTTGCGACAGTAAAAAATTATTTTTCGAATAATTTACTGTGGAAAAGGCAATCCTTGGGATATTTTAAATTTGCGATAGTAAAAAATTATTTTTTGAATAATTTACTATAGAAAAGGCAATCCCTGGCGCACTTAAAATTTGCGATAGTAAAAAATTATTTTTTGAATAATTTACTATAGAAAAGGCAATCCCTGGCGTAATTAAAATTTGCGACAGTAGAAAATTATTTTTTGAATTATTTACTATAGAAAAGGCAATCCCTGGGATATTTTAAATTTGCGACAGTAAAAAATTATTTTTTGAATAATTTACTGTGGAAAAGGCAATCCCTGGGATATTTTAAATTTGCGATAGTAAAAAATTATTTTTTGAATAATTTACTATAGAAAAGGCAATCCCTGGCGTAATTAAAACTTGCGACAGTAAAAAATTATTTTTTGAATAATTTACTATAGAAAAGGCAATCCCTGGCGCACTTAAAATTTGCGATAGTAAAAAATTATTTTTTGAATAATTTACTATAGAAAAGGCAATCCCTGGGATATTTAAAATTTGCGACAGTAAAAAATTATTTTTTGAATAATTTACTATAGAAAAGGCAATCCCTGGCGTAATTAAAATTTGCGATAGTAAAAAATTATTTTTTGAATAATTTACTATAGAAAAGGCAATCCCTGGCGTAATTAAAATTTGCGACAGTAGAAAATTATTTTTTGAATAATTTACTATAGAAAAGGCAATCCCTGGCGCACTTAAAATTTGCGATAGTTGAAAATTATTTTTTGAATAATTTACTGTGGAAAAGGCAATCCCTGGGATATTTAAAATTTGCGACAGTAAAAAATTATTTTTTGAATAATTTACTATAGAAAAGGCAATCCCTGGCGTAATTAAAATTTGCGATAGTAAAAAATTATTTTTTGAATAATTTACTATAGAAAAGGCAATCCCTGGCGCACTTAAAATTTGCGACAGTAGAAAATTATTTTTTGAATAATTTACTATAGAAAAGGCAATCCCTGGGATATTTTAAATTTGCGACAGTAAAAAATTATTTTTTGAATAATTTACTATAGAAAAGGCAATCCCTGGGATATTTTAAATTTGCGATAGTAAAAAATTATTTTTTGAATAATTTACTATAGAAAAGGCAATCCCTGGCGTAATTAAAATTTGCGACAGTAGAAAATTATTTTTTGAATAATTTACTATAGAAAAGGCAATCCCTGGCGCACTTAAAATTTGCGACAGTAGAAAATTATTTTTTGAATAATTTACTATAGAAAAGGCAATCCCTGGCGCCATTAAAATTTGCGACAGTTGAAAATTATTTTTTGAATAATTTACTATAGAAAAGGCAATCCCTGGCGCACTTAAAATTTGCGACAGTAGAAAATTATTTTTGAATAATTTACTATAGAAAAGGCAATCCCTGGGATATTTAAAATTTGCGACAGTAGAAAATTATTTTTTGAATTATTTACTATAGAAAAGGCAATCCCTGGCGCACTTAAAATTTGCGATAGTAAAAAATTATTTTTTGAATAATTTACTATAGAAAAGGCAATCCCTGGCGTAATTAAAACTTGCGACAGTAGAAAATTATTTTTTGAATAATTTACTATAGAAAAGGCAATCCCTGGCGCACTTAAAATTTGCGACAGTAGAAAATTATTTTTTGAATAATTTACTATAGAAAAGGCAATCCCTGGCGCACTTAAAATTTGCGACAGTAAAAAATTATTTTTTGAATAATTTACTATAGAAAAGGCAATCCCTGGGATATTTTAAATTTGCGACAGTAAAAAATTATTTTTTGAATAATTTACTATAGAAAAGGCAATCCCTGGGATATTTTAAATTTGCGATAGTAAAAAATTATTTTTTGAATAATTTACTATAGAAAAGGCAATCCCTGGCGTAATTAAAATTTGCGACAGTAGAAAATTATTTTTTGAATTATTTACTATAGAAAAGGCAATCCCTGGCGTAATTAAAATTTGCGACAGTAGAAAATTATTTTTGAATAATTTACTATAGAAAAGGCAATCCCTGGCGTAATTAAAACTTATGATAGTAAAAAATTATTTTTTGAATAATTTACTGTGGAAAAGGCAATCCCTGGCGCACTTAAAATTTGCAACAGTTGAAAATTATTTTTTGAATAATTTACTATAGAAAAGGCAATCCCTGGCGCACTTAAAATTTGCGACAGTAGAAAATTATTTTTGAATAATTTACTATAGAAAAGGCAATCCCTGGCGTAATTAAAATTTGCGACAGTAGAAAATTATTTTTTGAATTATTTACTATAGAAAAGGCAATCCCTGGGATATTTTAAATTTGCGACAGTAAAAAATTATTTTTTGAATAATTTACTATAGAAAAGGCAATCCCTGGCGCCATTAAAATTTGCGACAGTTGAAAATTATTTTTTGAATAATTTACTATAGAAAAGGCAATCCCTGGCGCACTTAAAATTTGCGATAGTAAAAAATTATTTTTTGAATAATTTACTATAGAAAAGGCAATCCCTGGCGCACTTAAAATTTGCGACAGTAGAAAATTATTTTTTGAATAATTTACTATAGAAAAGGCAATCCCTGGCGTAATTAAAATTTGCGATAGTAAAAAATTATTTTTTGAATAATTTACTATAGAAAAGGCAATCCCTGGCGCACTTAAAATTTGCGATAGTTGAAAATTATTTTGTGAGAAATTTACTATAGAAAAGGCAATCCCTGGCGTAATTAAAATTTGCGATAGTAAAAAATTATTTTTTGAATAATTTACTATAGAAAAGGCAATCCCTGGCGTAATTAAAATTTGCGATAGTAAAAAATTATTTTTTGAATAATTTACTATAGAAAAGGCAATCCCTGGCGTAATTAAAACTTGCGATAGTAAAAAATTATTTTTTGAATAATTTACTATAGAAAAGGCAATCCCTGGCGCACTTAAAATTTGCGACAGTAGAAAATTATTTTTTGAATAATTTACTATAGAAAAGGCAATCCCTGGCGCACTTAAAATTTGCGATAGTAAAAAATTATTTTTTGAATAATTTACTATAGAAAAGGCAATCCCTGGCGCACTTAAAATTTGCGACAGTAAAAAATTATTTTTTGAATAATTTACTATAGAAAAGGCAATCCCTGGGATATTTTAAATTTGCGACAGTAAAAAATTATTTTTTGAATAATTTACTATAGAAAAGGCAATCCCTGGGATATTTTAAATTTGCGATAGTAAAAAATTATTTTTTGAATAATTTACTATAGAAAAGGCAATCCCTGGCGTAATTAAAATTTGCGACAGTAGAAAATTATTTTTTGAATTATTTACTATAGAAAAGGCAATCCCTGGCGTAATTAAAATTTGCGACAGTAGAAAATTATTTTTGAATAATTTACTATAGAAAAGGCAATCCCTGGGATATTTAAAATTTGCGACAGTTGAAAATTATTTTGTGAATTATTTACTATAGAAAAGGCAATCCCTGGCGTAATTAAAATTTGCGATAGTAAAAAATTATTTTTTGAATAATTTACTATAGAAAAGGCAATCCCTGGCGCACTTAAAATTTGCGACAGTAGAAAATTATTTTTTGAATAATTTACTATAGAAAAGGCAATCCCTGGCGTAATTAAAATTTGCGATAGTAAAAAATTATTTTTTGAATAATTTACTATAGAAAAGGCAATCCCTGGCGTAATTAAAATTTGCGACAGTAGTAAATTATTTTTTGAATAATTTACTATAGAAAAGGCAATCCCTGGCGCACTTAAAATTTGCGATAGTTGAAAATTATTTTTTGAATAATTTACTGTGGAAAAGGCAATCCCTGGGATATTTTAAATTTGCGACAGTAAAAAATTATTTTTTGAATAATTTACTATAGAAAAGGCAATCCCTGGCGTAATTAAAATTTGCGACAGTAAAAAATTATTTTTTGAATAATTTACTATAGAAAAGGCAATCCCTGGCGCCATTAAAATTTGCGACAGTTGAAAATTATTTTTTGAATAATTTACTATAGAAAAGGCAATCCCTGGGATATTTAAAATTTGCGACAGTAAAAAATTATTTTTTGAATAATTTACTATAGAAAAGGCAATCCCTGGGATATTTAAAATTTGCGATAGTAAAAAATTATTTTTTGAATAATTTACTATAGAAAAGGCAATCCCTGGCGCCATTAAAATTTGCGACAGTAAAAAATTATTTTTTGAATAATTTACTATAGAAAAGGCAATCCCTGGCGCACTTAAAATTTGCGACAGTAAAAAATTATTTTTTGAATAATTTACTATAGAAAAGGCAATCCCTGGCGCACTTAAAATTTGCGATAGTAAAAAATTATTTTTTGAATAATTTACTATAGAAAAGGCAATCCCTGGCGTAATTAAAATTTGCGATAGTAAAAAATTATTTTTTGAATAATTTACTATAGAAAAGGCAATCCCTGGCGCACTTAAAATTTGCGACAGTAGAAAATTATTTTTTGAATAATTTGCTATAGAAAAGGCAATCCCTGGCGTAATTAAAATTTGCGATAGTAAAAAATTATTTTTTGAATAATTTACTATAGAAAAGGCAATCCCTGGCGCCACTAAAATTTGCGATAGTAAAAAATTATTTTTTGAATTATTTACTATAGAAAAGGCAATCCCTGGGATATTTAAAATTTGCGACAGTTGAAAATTATTTTTTGAATAATTTACTATAGAAAAGGCAATCCCTGGGATATTTAAAATTTGCGACAGTAAAAAATTATTTTTTGAATAATTTACTATAGAAAAGGCAATCCCTGGCGTAATTAAAATTTGCGACAGTAGAAAATTATTTTTTGAATAATTTACTATAGAAAAGGCAATCCCTGGCGTAATTAAAATTTGCGATAGTAAAAAATTATTTTTTGAATAATTTACTATAGAAAAGGCAATCCCTGGCGCCATTAAAATTTGCGACAGTTGAAAATTATTTTTTGAATAATTTACTATAGAAAAGGCAATCCCTGGGATATTTAAAATTTGCGACAGTTGAAAATTATTTTTTGAATAATTTACTATAGAAAAGGCAATCCCTGGGATATTTAAAATTTGCGACAGTAAAAAATTATTTTTTGAATAATTTACTATAGAAAAGGCAATCCCTGGCGTAATTAAAATTTGCGACAGTAGAAAATTATTTTTTGAATAATTTACTGTGGAAAAGGCAATCCCTGGGATATTTTAAATTTGCGACAGTAAAAAATTATTTTTTGAATAATTTACTATAGAAAAGGCAATCCCTGGCGTAATTAAAATTTGCGACAGTTGAAAATTATTTTTTGAATAATTTACTATAGAAAAGGCAATCCCTGGCGCACTTAAAATTTGCGATAGTAAAAAATTATTTTTTGAATAATTTACTATAGAAAAGGCAATCCCTGGCGTAATTAAAATTTGCGACAGTAGAAAATTATTTTTTGAATAATTTACTATAGAAAAGGCAATCCCTGGCGCACTTAAAATTTGCGACAGTTGAAAATTATTTTGTGAGAAATTTACTATAGAAAAGGCAATCCCTGGCGTAATTAAAATTTGCGACAGTAGAAAATTATTTTTTGAATAATTTACTGTGGAAAAGGCAATCCCTGGGATATTTAAAATTTGCGACAGTAAAAAATTATTTTTTGAATAATTTACTATAGAAAAGGCAATCCCTGGCGTAATTAAAATTTGCGACAGTAGAAAATTATTTTTTGAATAATTTACTATAGAAAAGGCAATCCCTGGCGTAATTAAAACTTGCGATAGTAAAAAATTATTTTTTTAATAATTTACTATAGAAAAGGCAATCCCTGGCGCACTTAAAATTTGCGACAGTAAAAAATTATTTTTTGAATAATTTACTATAGAAAAGGCAATCCCTGGCGCACTTAAAATTTGCGATAGTAAAAAATTATTTTTTGAATAATTTACTATAGAAAAGGCAATCCCTGGCGCCATTAAAATTTGCGACAGTTGAAAATTATTTTGTGAGAAATTTACTATAGAAAAGGCAATCCCTGGGATATTTAAAATTTGCGACAGTAGAAAATTATTTTTTGAATAATTTACTATAGAAAAGGCAATCCCTGGCGCACTTAAAATTTGCGATAGTAAAAAATTATTTTTTGAATAATTTACTATAGAAAAGGCAATCCCTGGCGTAATTAAAATTTGCGATAGTAAAAAATTATTTTTTGAATAATTTACTATAGAAAAGGCAATCCCTGGCGCACTTAAAATTTGCGACAGTAGAAAATTATTTTTTGAATAATTTACTATAGAAAAGGCAATCCCTGGCGCACTTAAAATTTGCGACAGTTGAAAATTATTTTGTGAGAAATTTACTATAGAAAAGGCAATCCCTGGCGTAATTAAAATTTGCGACAGTTGAAAATTATTTTTTGAATAATTTACTGTGGAAAAGGCAATCCCTGGGATATTTAAAATTTGCGATAGTAAAAAATTATTTTTTGAATAATTTACTATAGAAAAGGCAATCCCTGGCGCACTTAAAATTTGCGATAGTAAAAAATTATTTTTTGAATAATTTACTATAGAAAAGGCAATCCCTGGCGTAATTAAAATTTGCGACAGTAGAAAATTATTTTTTGAATAATTTACTGTGGAAAAGGCAATCCCTGGGATATTTTAAATTTGCGACAGTAAAAAGTTATTTTTTGAATAATTTACTATAGAAAAGGCAATCCCTGGCGCCATTAAAATTTGCGACAGTTGAAAATTATTTTTTGAATAATTTACTATAGAAAAGGCAATCCCTGGCGCACTTAAAATTTGCGACAGTAAAAAATTATTTTTTGAATAATTTACTATAGAAAAGGCAATCCCTGGCGCCATTAAAATTTGCGACAGTAAAAAATTATTTTTTGAATAATTTACTATAGAAAAGGCAATCCCTGGCGCACTTAAAATTTGCGACAGTAGAAAATTATTTTGTGAGAAATTTACTATAGAAAAGGCAATCCCTGGCGTAATTAAAATTTGCGACAGTAGAAAATTATTTTTTGAATAATTTACTATAGAAAAGGCAATCCCTGGCGCCATTAAAATTTGCGACAGTTGAAAATTATTTTGTGAGAAATTTACTATAGAAAAGGCAATCCCTGGCGTAATTAAAATTTGCGATAGTAAAAAATTATTTTTTGAATAATTTACTATAGAAAAGGCAATCCCTTGCGCCATTAAAATTTGCGACAGTTGAAAATTATTTTGTGAGAAATTTACTATAGAAAAGGCAATCCCTGGGATATTTAAAATTTGCGACAGTAGAAAATTATTTTTTGAATAATTTACTATAGAAAAGGCAATCCCTGGCGCACTTAAAACTTGCGATAGTAAAAAATTATTTTTTGAATAATTTACTGTGGAAAAGGCAATCCCTGGGATATTTAAAATTTGCGACAGTAAAAAATTATTTTTTGAATAATTTACTATAGAAAAGGCAATCCCTGGCGTAATTAAAATCTGCGATAGTAAAAAATTATTTTTTGAATAATTTACTATAGAAAAGGCAATCCCTGGCGTAATTAAAATTTGCGATAGTAAAAAATTATTTTTTGAATAATTTACTATAGAAAAGGCAATCCCTGGCGCCATTAAAATTTGCGACAGTTGAAAATTATTTTTTGAATAATTTACTATAGAAAAGGCAATCCCTGGCGTAATTAAAATTTGCGACAGTAGAAAATTATTTTTTGAATAATTTACTATAGAAAAGGCAATCCCTGGCGTAATTAAAACTTGCGATAGTAAAAAATTATTTTGTGAGAAATTTACTATAGAAAAGGCAATCCCTGGCGCACTTAAAATTTGCGACAGTAGAAAATTATTTTTTGAATAATTTACTATAGAAAAGGCAATCCCTGGCGCACTTAAAATTTGCGATAGTAAAAAATTATTTTTTGAATAATTTACTATAGAAAAGGCAATCCCTGGCGTAATTAAAATTTGCGACAGTAGAAAATTATTTTTTGAATAATTTACTATAGAAAAGGCAATCCCTGGCGCACTTAAAATTTGCGATAGTAAAAAATTATTTTTTGAATAATTTACTATAGAAAAGGCAATCCCAGGCGCACTTAAAATTTGCGACAGTAGAAAATTATTTTTTGAATAATTTACTGTGGAAAAGGCAATCCCTGGCGTAATTAAAATTTGCGACAGTAGAAAATTATTTTTTGAATAATTTACTGTGGAAAAGGCAATCCCTGGCGTAATTAAAATTTGCGATAGTAAAAAATTATTTTTTGAATAATTTACTATAGAAAAGGCAATCCCTGGCGTAATTAAAACTTGCGATAGTAAAAAATTATTTTTTGAATAATTTACTATAGAAAAGGCAATCCCTGGCGCACTTAAAATTTGCGACAGTAGAAAATTATTTTTTGAATAATTTACTGTGGAAAAGGCAATCCCTGGGATATTTTAAATTTGCGACAGTAAAAAATTATTTTTTGAATAATTTACTATAGAAAAGGCAATCCCTGGCGCACTTAAAATTTGCGATAGTAAAAAATTATTTTTTGAATAATTTACTATAGAAAAGGCAATCCCTGGCGTAATTAAAATTTGCGACAGTAGAAAATTATTTTTTGAATAATTTACTATAGAAAAGGCAATCCCTGGCGTAATTAAAATTTGCGACAGTAGAAAATTATTTTTTGAATAATTTACTATAGAAAAGGCAATCCCTGGCGCACTTAAAATTTGCGATAGTAAAAAATTATTTTTTGAATAATTTACTATAGAAAAGGCAATCCCTGGCGTAATTAAAATTTGCGACAGTAGAAAATTATTTTTTGAATAATTTACTATAGAAAAGGCAATCCCTGGCGCACTTAAAATTTGCGATAGTAAAAAATTATTTTTTGAATAATTTACTATAGAAAAGGCAATCCCTGGCGTAATTAAAATTTGCGACAGTAGAAAATTATTTTTTGAATAATTTACTATAGAAAAGGCAATCCCTGGCGCACTTAAAATTTGCGATAGTAAAAAATTATTTTTTGAATAATTTACTATAGAAAAGGCAATCCCTGGCGCCATTAAAATTTGCGACAGTAAAAAATTATTTTTTGAATTATTTACTATAGAAAAGGCAATCCCTGGCGTAATTAAAATTTGCGACAGTAGAAAATTATTTTTTGAATAATTTACTATAGAAAAGGCAATCCCTGGCGCCATTAAAATTTGCGACAGTTGAAAATTATTTTGTGAGAAATTTACTATAGAAAAGGCAATCCCTGGCGTAATTAAAATTTGCGACAGTTGAAAATTATTTTTTGAATAATTTACTGTGGAAAAGGCAATCCCTGGGATATTTAAAATTTGCGACAGTAAAAAATTATTTTTTGAATAATTTACTATAGAAAAGGCAATCCCTGGCGTAATTAAAATTTGCGATAGTAAAAAATTATTTTTTGAATAATTTACTATAGAAAAGGCAATCCCTGGCGTAATTAAAACTTGCGATAGTAAAAAATTATTTTTAGAATAATTTACTGTGGAAAAGGCAATCCCTGGGATATTTAAAATTTGCGACAGTAAAAAATTATTTTTTGAATAATTTACTATAGAAAAGGCAATCCCTGGCGTAATTAAAATTTGCGATAGTAAAAAATTATTTTTTGAATAATTTACTATAGAAAAGGCAATCCCTGGCGTAATTAAAATTTGCGATAGTAAAAAATTATTTTTTGAATAATTTACTATAGAAAAGGCAATCCCTGGCGCCATTAAAATTTGCGACAGTTGAAAATTATTTTTTGAATAATTTACTATAGAAAAGGCACTCCCTGGCGTAATTAAAATTTGCGACAGTAGAAAATTATTTTTTGAATAATTTACTATAGAAAAGGCAATCCCTGGCGTAATTAAAACTTGCGATAGTAAAAAATTATTTTGTGAGAAATTTACTATAGAAAAGGCAATCCCTGGCGCACTTAAAATTTGCGACAGTAGAAAATTATTTTTTGAATAATTTACTATAGAAAAGGCAATCCCTGGCGCACTTAAAATTTGCGATAGTAAAAAATTATTTTTTGAATAATTTACTATAGAAAAGGCAATCCCTGGCGTAATTAAAATTTGCGACAGTAGAAAATTATTTTTTGAATAATTTACTATAGAAAAGGCAATCCCTGGCGCACTTAAAATTTGCGATAGTAAAAAATTATTTTTTGAATAATTTACTATAGAAAAGGCAATCCCTGGCGCACTTAAAATTTGCGACAGTAGAAAATTATTTTTTGAATAATTTACTGTGGAAAAGGCAATCCCTGGCGTAATTAAAATTTGCGACAGTAGAAAATTATTTTTTGAATAATTTACTGTGGAAAAGGCAATCCCTGGCGTAATTAAAATTTGCGATAGTAAAAAATTATTTTTTGAATAATTTACTATAGAAAAGGCAATCCCTGGGATATTTTAAATTTGCGACAGTAGAAAATTATTTTTTGAATAATTTACTATAGAAAAGGCAATCCCTGGGATATTTAAAATTTGCGACAGTAAAAAATTATTTTTTGAATTATTAACTATAGAAAAGGCAATCCCTGGCGTAATTAAAATTTGCGACAGTAAAAAATTATTTTTTGAATAATTTACTATAGAAAAGGCAATCCCTGGCGCCATTAAAATTTGCGACAGTTGAAAATTATTTTTTGAATAATTTACTATAGAAAAGGCAATCCCTGGCGTAATTAAAATTTGCGACAGTAGAAAATTATTTTTTGAATAATTTACTATAGAAAAGGCAATCCCTGGCGCCATTAAAATTTGCGACAGTTGAAAATTATTTTGTGAGAAATTTACTATAGAAAAGGCAATCCCTGGGATATTTAAAATTTGCGACAGTAAAAAATTATTTTTTGAATAATTTACTATAGAAAAGGCAATCCCTGGCGCACTTAAAATTTACGATAGTAAAAAATTATTTTTTGAATAATTTACTATAGAAAAGGCAATCCCTGGCGCCATTAAAATTTGCGACAGTTGAAAATTATTTTTTGAATTATTTACTATAGAAAAGGCAATCCCTGGCGCACTTAAAATTTGCGACAGTAAAAAATTATTTTTTGAATTATTTACTATAGAAAAGGCAATCCCTGGCGTAATTAAAATTTGCGACAGTAGAAAATTATTTTTTGAATAATTTACTATAGAAAAGGCAATCCCTGGGATATTTAAAATTTGCGACAGTAAAAAATTATTTTTTGAATAATTTACTATAGAAAAGGCAATCCCTGGGATATTTAAAATTTGCGACAGTAAAAAATTATTTTTTGAATAATTTACTATAGAAAAGGCAATCCCTGGCGTAATTAAAATTTGCGACAGTAGAAAATTATTTTTTGAATAATTTACTATAGAAAAGGCAATCCCTGGCGTAATTAAAATTTGCGACAGTAGAAAATTATTTTTTGAATAATTTACTATAGAAAAGGCAATCCCTGGCGTAATTAAAATTTGCGACAGTAGAAAATTATTTTTTGAATAATTTACTATAGAAAAGGCAATCCCTGGCGCACTTAAAATTTGCGATAGTAAAAAATTATTTTTTGAATAATTTACTATAGAAAAGGCAATCCCTGGCGTAATTAAAATTTGCGACAGTAGAAAATTATTTTTTGAATAATTTACTATAGAAAAGGCAATCCCTGGCGCACTTAAAATTTGCGATAGTAAAAAATTATTTTTTGAATAATTTACTATAGAAAAGGCAATCCCTGGCGTAATTAAAATTTGCGACAGTAGAAAATTATTTTTTGAATAATTTACTATAGAAAAGGCAATCCCTGGCGCACTTAAAATTTGCGATAGTAAAAAATTATTTTTTGAATAATTTACTATAGAAAAGGCAATCCCTGGCGCCATTAAAATTTGCGACAGTAAAAAATTATTTTTTGAATTATTTACTATAGAAAAGGCAATCCCTGGCGTAATTAAAATTTGCGACAGTAGAAAATTATTTTTTGAATAATTTACTATAGAAAAGGCAATCCCTGGCGCCATTAAAATTTGCGACAGTTGAAAATTATTTTGTGAGAAATTTACTATAGAAAAGGCAATCCCTGGCGTAATTAAAATTTGCGACAGTTGAAAATTATTTTTTGAATAATTTACTGTGGAAAAGGCAATCCCTGGGATATTTAAAATTTGCGACAGTAAAAAATTATTTTTTGAATAATTTACTATAGAAAAGGCAATCCCTGGCGTAATTAAAATTTGCGATAGTAAAAAATTATTTTTTGAATAATTTACTATAGAAAAGGCAATCCCTGGCGTAATTAAAACTTGCGATAGTAAAAAATTATTTTTTGAATAATTTACTGTGGAAAAGGCAATCCCTGGGATATTTAAAATTTGCGACAGTAAAAAATTATTTTTTGAATAATTTACTATAGAAAAGGCAATCCCTGGCGTAATTAAAATTTGCGATAGTAAAAAATTATTTTTTGAATAATTTACTATAGAAAAGGCAATCCCTGGCGTAATTAAAATTTGCGATAGTAAAAAATTATTTTTTGAATAATTTACTATAGAAAAGGCAATCCCTGGCGCCATTAAAATTTGCGACAGTTGAAAATTATTTTTTGAATAATTTACTATAGAAAAGGCAATCCCTGGCGTAATTAAAATTTGCGACAGTAGAAAATTATTCTTTGAATAATTTACTATAGAAAAGGCAATCCCTGGCGTAATTAAAACTTGCGATAGTAAAAAATTATTTTGTGAGAAATTTACTATAGAAAAGGCAATCCCTGGCGCACTTAAAATTTGCGACAGTAGAAAATTATTTTTTGAATAATTTACTATAGAAAAGGCAATCCCTGGCGCACTTAAAATTTGCGATAGTAAAAAATTATTTTTTGAATAATTTACTATAGAAAAGGCAATCCCTGGCGTAATTAAAATTTGCGACAGTAGAAAATTATTTTTTGAATAATTTACTATAGAAAAGGCAATCCCTGGCGCACTTAAAATTTGCGATAGTAAAAAATTATTTTTTGAATAATTTACTATAGAAAAGGCAATCCCTGGCGCACTTAAAATTTGCGACAGTAGAAAATTATTTTTTGAATAATTTACTGTGGAAAAGGCAATCCCTGGCGTAATTAAAATTTGCGACAGTAGAAAATTATTTTTTGAATAATTTACTGTGGAAAAGGCAATCCCTGGCGTAATTAAAATTTGCGATAGTAAAAAATTATTTTTTGAATAATTTACTATAGAAAAGGCAATCCCTGGGATATTTTAAATTTGCGACAGTAGAAAATTATTTTTTGAATAATTTACTATAGAAAAGGCAATCCCTGGGATATTTAAAATTTGCGACAGTAAAAAATTATTTTTTGAATTATTTACTATAGAAAAGGCAATCCCTGGCGTAATTAAAATTTGCGACAGTAAATAATTATTTTTTGAATAATTTACTATAGAAAAGGCAATCCCTGGCGCCATTAAAATTTGCGACCGTTGAAAATTATTTTTTGAATAATTTACTATAGAAAAGGCAATCCCTGGCGTAATTAAAATTTGCGACAGTAGAAAATTATTTTTTGAATAATTTACTATAGAAAAGGCAATCCCTGGCGCCATTAAAATTTGCGACAGTTGAAAATTATTTTGTGAGAAATTTACTATAGAAAAGGCAATCCCTGGGATATTTAAAATTTGCGACAGTAAAAAATTATTTTTTGAATAATTTACTATAGAAAAGGCAATCCCTGGCGCACTTAAAATTTGCGATAGTAAAAAATTATTTTTTGAATAATTTACTATAGAAAAGGCAATCCCTGGCGCCATTAAAATTTGCGACAGTTGAAAATTATTTTTTGAATTATTTACTATAGAAAAGGCAATCCCTGGCGCACTTAAAATTTGCGACAGTAAAAAATTATTTTTTGAATTATTTACTATAGAAAAGGCAATCCCTGGCGTAATTAAAATTTGCGACAGTAGAAAATTATTTTTTGAATAATTTACTATAGAAAAGGCAATCCCTGGGATATTTAAAATTTGCGACAGTAAAAAATTATTTTTTGAATAATTTACTATAGAAAAGGCAATCCCTGGGATATTTAAAATTTGCGACAGTAAAAAATTATTTTTTGAATAATTTACTATAGAAAAGGCAATCCCTGGCGTAATTAAAATTTGCGACAGTAGAAAATTATTTTTTGAATAATTTACTATAGAAAAGGCAATCCCTGGCGCACTTAAAATTTGCGATAGTAAAAAATTATTTTTTGAATAATTTACTATAGAAAAGGCAATCCCTGGGATATTTAAAATTTGCGATAGTAAAAAATTATTTTTTGAATAATTTACTGTGGAAAAGGCAATCCCTGGCGTAATTAAAATTTGCGACAGTAGAAAATTATTTTTTGAATAATTTACTATAGAAAAGGCAATCCCTGGCGCACTTAAAATTTGCGATAGTAAAAAATTATTTTTTGAATAATTTACTATAGAAAAGGCAATCCCTGGCGTAATTAAAATTTGCGATAGTAAAAAATTATTTTTTGAATAATTTACTATAGAAAAGGCAATCCCTGGCGCCATTAAAATTTGCGACAGTTGAAAATTATTTTTTGAATAATTTACTATAGAAAAGGCAATCCCTGGCGTAATTAAAATTTGCGACAGTAGAAAATTATTTTTTGAATAATTTACTATAGAAAAGGCAATCCCTGGCGTAATTAAAATTTGCGATAGTAAAAAATTATTTTTTGAATAATTTACTATAGAAAAGGCAATCCCTGGCGCCATTAAAATTTGCGACAGTTGAAAATTATTTTTTGAATAATTTACTATAGAAAAGGCAATCCCTGGCGCCATTAAAATTTGCGACAGTTGAAAATTATTTTTTGAATAATTTACTGTGGAAAAGGCAATCCCTGGCGCACTTAAAATTTGCGACAGTAGAAAATTATTTTTTGAATAATTTACTATAGAAAAGGCAATCCCTGGCGCCATTAAAATTTGCGACAGTAAAAAATTATTTTGTGAATAATTTACTATAGAAAAGGCAATCCCTGGCGCACTTAAAATTTGCGACAGTAGAAAATTATTTTTTGAATAATTTACTGTGGAAAAGGCAATCCCTGGCGTAATTAAAATTTGCGACAGTAGAAAATTATTTTTTGAATAATTTACTATAGAAAAGGCAATCCCTGGCGTAATTAAAATTTGCGACAGTAGAAAATTATTTTTTGAATAATTTACTATAGAAAAGGCAATCCCTGGCGCACTTAAAATTTGCGATAGTAAAAAATTATTTTTTGAATAATTTACTATAGAAAAGGCAATCCCTGGGATATTTAAAATTTGCGACAGTAAAAAATTATTTTTTGAATAATTTACTATAGAAAAGGCAATCCCTGGCGTAATTAAAATTTGCGACAGTAGAAAATTATTTTTTGAATAATTTACTATAGAAAAGGCAATCCCTGGCGCACTTAAAATTTGCGATAGTAAAAAATTATTTTTTGAATAATTTACTATAGAAAAGGCAATCCCTGGGATATTTAAAATTTGCGACAGTAAAAAATTATTCTTTGAATAATTTACTATAGAAAAGGCAATCCCTGGCGCACTTAAAATTTGCGATAGTAAAAAATTATTTTTTGAATAATTTACTATAGAAAAGGCAATCCCTGGCGCCATTAAAATTTGCGACAGTAAAAAATTATTTTTTGAATAATTTACTATAGAAAAGGCAATCCCTGGCGTAATTAAAATTTGCGACAGTAAAAAATTATTTTTTGAATAATTTACTATAGAAAAGGCAATCCCTGGCGTAATTAAAATTTGCGACAGTAGAAAATTATTTTTTGAATAATTTACTATAGAAAAGGCAATCCCTGGGATATTTAAAATTTGCGATAGTAAAAAATTATTTTTTGAATAATTTACTATAGAAAAGGCAATCCCTGGCGCACTTAAAATTTGCGATAGTTGAAAATTATTTTTTGAATAATTTACTGTGGAAAAGGCAATCCCTGGGATATTTAAAATTTGCGATAGTAAAAAATTATTTTTTGAATAATTTACTATAGAAAAGGCAATCCCTGGGATATTTTAAATTTGCGACAGTAAAAAATTATTTTTTGAATAATTTACTATAGAAAAGGCAATCCCTGGCGCACTTAAAATTTGCGACAGTAAAAAATTATTTTTTGAATAATTTACTATAGAAAAGGCAATCCCTGGCGCACTTAAAATTTGCGATAGTAAAAAATTATTTTTTGAATAATTTACTATAGAAAAGGCAATCCCTGGCGCACTTAAAATTTGCGACAGTAGAAAATTATTTTTTGAATAATTTACTGTGGAAAAGGCAATCCCTGGCGTAATTAAAATTTGCGATAGTAAAAAATTATTTTTTGAATAATTTACTATAGAAAAGGCAATCCCTGGCGCACTTAAAATTTGCGACAGTAGAAAATTATTTTTTGAATAATTTAATATAGAAAAGGCAATCCCTGGCGCACTTAAAATTTGCGATAGTAAAAAATTATTTTTTGAATAATTTACTATAGAAAAGGCAATCCCTGGGATATTTAAAATTTGCGACAGTAAAAAATTATTTTTTGAATAATTTACTATAGAAAAGGCAATCCCTGGGATATTTAAAATTTGCGACAGTAAAAAATTATTTTTTGAATAATTTACTATAGAAAAGGCAATCCCTGGCGTAATTAAAATTTGCGACAGTAGAAAATTATTTTTTGAATAATTTACTATAGAAAAGGCAATCCCTGGCGCACTTAAAATTTGCGATAGTAAAAAATTATTTTTTGAATAATTTACTATAGAAAAGGCAATCCCTGGGATATTTAAAATTTGCGATAGTAAAAAATTATTTTTTGAATAATTTACTATAGAAAAGGCAATCCCTGGGATATTTAAAATTTGCGACAGTAAAAAATTATTTTTTGAATAATTTACTATAGAAAAGGCAATCCCTGGCGTAATTAAAATTTGCGACAGTAGAAAATTATTTTTTGAATAATTTACTATAGAAAAGGCAATCCCTGGCGCACTTAAAATTTGCGACAGTAGAAAATTATTTTTTGAATAATTTACTATAGAAAAGGCAATCCCTGGCGTAATTAAAATTTGCGATAGTAAAAAATTATTTTTTGAATAATTTACTATAGAAAAGGCAATCCCTGGCGCACTTAAAATTTGCGACAGTAGAAAATTATTTTTTGAATAATTTACTATAGAAAAGGCAATCCCTGGCGCACTTAAAATTTGCGATAGTAAAAAATTATTTTTTGAATAATTTACTATAGAAAAGGCAATCCCTGGGATATTTAAAATTTGCGACAGTAAAAAATTATTTTTTGAATAATTTACTATAGAAAAGGCAATCCCTGGCGTAATTAAAATTTGCGACAGTAGAAAATTATTTTTTGAATAATTTACTATAGAAAAGGCAATCCCTGGCGCACTTAAAATTTGCGATAGTTGAAAATTATTTTTTGAATAATTTACTGTGGAAAAGGCAATCCCTGGGATATTTAAAATTTGCGACAGTAAAAAATTATTTTTTGAATAATTTACTATAGAAAAGGCAATCCCTGGCGTAATTAAAATTTGCGACAGTAGAAAATTATTTTTTGAATAATTTACTATAGAAAAGGCAATCCCTGGCGCACTTAAAATTTGCGATAGTAAAAAATTATTTTTTGAATAATTTACTATAGAAAAGGCAATCCCTGGCGTAATTAAAATTTGCGACAGTAGAAAATTATTTTTTGAATAATTTACTATAGAAAAGGCAATCCCTGGCGCACTTAAAATTTGCGATAGTAAAAAATTATTTTTTGAATAATTTACTATAGAAAAGGCAATCCCTGGCGTAATTAAAATTTGCGACAGTAGAAAATTATTTTTTGAATAATTTACTATAGAAAAGGCAATCCCTGGCGCACTTAAATTTGCGATAGTAAAAAATTATTTTTTGAATAATTTACTATAGAAAAGGCAATCCCTGGGATATTTAAAATTTGCGACAGTAAAAAATTATTTTTTGAATAATTTACTATAGAAAAGGCAATCCCTGGCGTAATTAAAATTTGCGATAGTAAAAAATTATTTTTTGAATAATTTACTATAGAAAAGGCAATCCCTGGCGCACTTAAAATTTGCGATAGTAAAAAATTATTTTTTGAATAATTTACTATAGAAAAGGCAATCCCTGGGATATTTAAAATTTGCGACAGTAAAAAATTATTTTTTGAATTATTTACTATAGAAAAGGCAATCCCTGGCGTAATTAAAATTTGCGACAGTAGAAAATTATTTTTTGAATAATTTACTATAGAAAAGGCAATCCCTGGCGCACTTAAAATTTGCGATAGTAAAAAATTATTTTTTGAATAATTTACTATAGAAAAGGCAATCCCTGGCGCACTTAAAATTTGCGATAGTAAAAAATTATTTTTTGAATAATTTACTATAGAAAAGGCAATCCCTGGGATATTTAAAATTTGCGATAGTAAAAAATTATTTTTTGAATAATTTACTATAGAAAAGGCAATCCCTGGCGCACTTAAAATTTGCGACAGTAGAAAATTATTTTTTGAATAATTTACTATAGAAAAGGCAATCCCTGGCGCACTTAAAATTTGCGATAGTAAAAAATTATTTTTTGAATAATTTACTATAGAAAAGGCAATCCCTGGGATATTTAAAATTTGCGACAGTAAAAAATTATTTTTTGAATTATTTACTATAGAAAAGGCAATCCCTGGGATATTTAAAATTTGCGACAGTAAAAAATTATTTTTTGAATAATTTACTATAGAAAAGGCAATCCCTGGCGCACTTAAAATTTGCGACAGTAGAAAATTATTTTTTGAATAATTTACTGTGGAAAAGGCAATCCCTGGCGTAATTAAAATTTGCGACAGTAGAAAATTATTTTTTGAATAATTTACTGTGGAAAAGGCAATCCCTGGCGTAATTAAAATTTGCGACAGTAGAAAATTATTTTTTGAATAATTTACTATAGAAAAGGCAATCCCTGGCGCACTTAAAATTTGCGACAGTAGAAAATTATTTTTTGAATAATTTACTATAGAAAAGGCAATCCCTGGCGTAATTAAAATTTGCGACAGTAGAAAATTATTTTTTGAATAATTTACTATAGAAAAGGCAATCCCTGGCGCACTTAAAATTTGCGATAGTAAAAAATTATTTTTTGAATAATTTACTATAGAAAAGGCAATCCCTGGCGTAATTAAAATTTGCGATAGTAAAAAATTATTTTTTGAATAATTTACTATAGAAAAGGCAATCCCTGGCGCACTTAAAATTTGCGATAGTAAAAAATTATTTTTTGAATAATTTACTATAGAAAAGGCAATCCCTGGGATATTTTAAATTTGCGACAGTAAAAAATTATTTTTTGAATAATTTACTATAGAAAAGGCAATCCCTGGCGCACTTAAAATTTGCGACAGTAGAAAATTATTTTTTGAATAATTTACTGTGGAAAAGGCAATCCCTGGCGTAATTAAAATTTGCGACAGTAGAAAATTATTTTTTGAATAATTTACTATAGAAAAGGCAATCCCTGGCGCACTTAAAATTTGCGATAGTAAAAAATTATTTTTTGAATAATTTACTATAGAAAAGGTAATCCCTGGGATATTTTAAATTTGCGACAGTAAAAAATTATTTTTTGAATAATTTACTGTGGAAAAGGCAATCCCTGGGATATTTAAAATTTGCGACAGTAAAAAATTATTTTTTGAATAATTTACTATAGAAAAGGCAATCCCTGGCGTAATTAAAATTTGCGATAGTAAAAAATTATTTTTTGAATAATTTACTATAGAAAAGGCAATCCCTGGCGTAATTAAAATTTGCGACAGTAGAAAATTATTTTTTGAATAATTTACTATAGAAAAGGCAATCCCTGGCGTAATTAAAATTTGCGATAGTAAAAAATTATTTTTTGAATAATTTACTATAGAAAAGGCAATCCCTGGCGTAATTAAAATTTGCGACAGTAGAAAATTATTTTTTGAATAATTTACTATAGAAAAGGCAATCCCTGGCGTAATTAAAATTTGCGACAGTAGAAAATTATTTTTTGAATAATTTACTGTGGAAAAGGCAATCCCTGGGATATTTTAAATTTGCGACAGTAAAAAATTATTTTTTGAATAATTTACTATAGAAAAGGCAATCCCTGGCGTAATTAAAATTTGCGACAGTAAAAAATTATTTTTTGAATAATTTACTATAGAAAAGGCAATCCCTGGGATATTTAAAATTTGCGACAGTAAAAAATTATTTTTTGAATAATTTACTGTGGAAAAGGCAATCCCTGGGATATTTAAAATTTGCGACAGTAAAAAATTATTTTTTGAATAATTTACTATAGAAAAGGCAATTCCTGGCGCACTTAAAATTTGCGATAGTAAAAAATTATTTTTTGAATAATTTACTATAGAAAAGGCAATCCCTGGCGTAATTAAAATTTGCGACAGTAGAAAATTATTTTTTGAATTATTTACTATAGAAAAGGCAATCCCTGGCGTAATTAAAATTTGCGACAGTAGAAAATTATTTTTTGAATAATTTACTATAGAAAAGGCAATCCCTGGCGTAATTAAAATTTGCGACAGTAGAAAATTATTTTTTGAATAATTTACTATAGAAAAGGCAATCCCTGGCGCACTTAAAATTTGCGACAGTTGAAAATTATTTTTTGAATAATTTACTATAGAAAAGGCAATCCCTGGCGCACTTAAAATTTGCGACAGTAGAAAATTATTTTTTGAATAATTTACTGTGGAAAAGGCAATCCCTGGGATATTTTAAATTTGCGACAGTAAAAAATTATTTTTTGAATAATTTACTATAGAAAAGGCAATCCCTGGCGCACTTAAAATTTGCGACAGTAAAAAATTATTTTTTGAATAATTTACTATAGAAAAGGCAATCCCTGGGATATTTTAAATTTGCGACAGTTGAAAATTATTTTTTGAATAATTTACTATAGAAAAGGCAATCCCTGGCGTAATTAAAATTTGCGACAGTAGAAAATTATTTTTTGAATTATTTACTATAGAAAAGGCAATCCCTGGCGTAATTAAAATTTGCGACAGTAGAAAATTATTTTTGAATAATTTACTATAGAAAAGGCAATCCCTGGCGTAATTAAAACTTATGATAGTAAAAAATTATTCTTTGAATAATTTACTATAGAAAAGGCAATCCCTGGGATATTTAAAATTTGCGACAGTAAAAAATTATTTTTTGAATAATTTACTATAGAAAAGGCAATCCCTGGCGTAATTAAAATTTGCGATAGTAAAAAATTATTTTTTGAATAATTTACTATAGAAAAGGCAATCCCTGGCGTAATTAAAATTTGCGACAGTAGAAAATTATTTTTTGAATAATTTACTATAGAAAAGGCAATCCCTGGCGCACTTAAAATTTGCGATAGTAAAAAATTATTTTTTGAATAATTTACTATAGAAAAGGCAATCCCTGGCGTAATTAAAATTTGCGACAGTAGAAAATTATTTTTTGAATAATTTACTATAGAAAAGGCAATCCCTGGCGTAATTAAAATTTGCGACAGTAAAAAATTATTTTTTGAATAATTTACTATAGAAAAGGCAATCCCTGGGATATTTAAAATTTGCGACAGTAAAAAATTATTTTTTGAATAATTTACTGTGGAAAAGGCAATCCCTGGGATATTTAAAATTTGCGACAGTAAAAAATTATTTTTTGAATAATTTACTATAGAAAAGGCAATCCCTGGCGCACTTAAAATTTGCGATAGTAAAAAATTATTTTTTGAATAATTTACTATAGAAAAGGCAATCCCTGGCGTAATTAAAATTTGCGACAGTAGAAAATTATTTTTTGAATTATTTACTATAGAAAAGGCAATCCCTGGCGTAATTAAAATTTGCGACAGTAGAAAATTATTTTTTGAATAATTTACTATAGAAAAGGCAATCCCTGGCGTAATTAAAATTTGCGACAGTAGAAAATTATTTTTTGAATAATTTACTATAGAAAAGGCAATCCCTGGCGCACTTAAAATTTGCGACAGTTGAAAATTATTTTTTGAATAATTTACTATAGAAAAGGCAATCCCTGGCGCACTTAAAATTTGCGACAGTAGAAAATTATTTTTTGAATAATTTACTGTGGAAAAGGCAATCCCTGGGATATTTTAAATTTGCGACAGTAAAAAATTATTTTTTGAATAATTTACTGTGGAAAAGGCAATCCCTGGGATATTTTAAATTTGCGACAGTAAAAAATTATTTTTTGAATAATTTACTATAGAAAAGGCAATCCCTGGCGCACTTAAAATTTGCGATAGTAAAAAATTATTTTTTGAATAATTTACTATAGAAAAGGCAATCCCTGGGATATTTAAAATTTGCGACAGTAAAAAATTATTTTTTGAATTATTTACTATAGAAAAGGCAATCCCTGGCGTAATTAAAATTTGCGACAGTAGAAAATTATTTTTTGAATAATTTACTATAGAAAAGGCAATCCCTGGGATATTTAAAATTTGCGACAGTAAAAAATTATTTTTTGAATAATTTACTATAGAAAAGGCAATCCCTGGCGCACTTAAAATTTGCGATAGTAAAAAATTATTTTTTGAATAATTTACTATAGAAAAGGCTATCCCTGGCGTAATTAAAATTTGCGATAGTAAAAAATTATTTTTTGAATAATTTACTATAGAAAAGGCAATCCCTGGCGCACTTAAAATTTGCGACAGTAGAAAATTATTTTTTGAATAATTTACTATAGAAAAGGCAATCCCTGGCGTAATTAAAATTTGCGACAGTAGAAAATTATTTTTTGAATAATTTACTATAGAAAAGGCAATCCCTGGCGCCATTAAAATTTGCGACAGTAAAAAATTATTTTTTGAATAATTTACTATAGAAAAGGCAATCCCTGGCGCCATTAAAATTTGCGACAGTTGAAAATTATTTTTTGAATAATTTACTATAGAAAAGGCAATCCCTGGGATATTTGAAATTTGCGACAGTTGAAAATTATTTTTTGAATAATTTACTATAGAAAAGGCAATCCCTGGGGCACTTAAAATTTGCGATAGTAAAAAATTATTTTTTGAATAATTTACTATAGAAAAGGCAATCCCTGGCGTAATTAAAATTTGCGACAGTAGAAAATTATTTTTTGAATAATTTACTATAGAAAAGGCAATCCCTGGCGCCATTAAAATTTGCGACAGTTGAAAATTATTTTTTGAATAATTTACTATAGAAAAGGCAATCCCTGGCGCACTTAAAATTTGCGACAGTAAAAAATTATTTTTTGAATAATTTACTATAGAAAAGGCAATCCCTGGCGCCATT